>JAAALK010000283.1:11041266-11221906 GCA_019279435.1 Zizania palustris | reverse complement strand
GCCTTCGGCTAACTTTTTCAAGCAGGTTCAGACGGCTTCGAATTGGCCTTCGTCGGGTCGCACCAAAGCTTCCTTTCGGAATTGGATTTCTTTAAGCGGTCCAGCCAGAGGATTGCTTGCCCCAACTTCGGCATAGAACCATTTCAGAATCCAATCGGTGTACCATCTGGCGTTGATAGCTTTAGCAGGAAAGCGAAGGGCATACTCATCCCGAAGTCTAAAGTTGATACTGCCAAAAGATATTACTACTTTTTCACCTCCGGGAGTTACGAAGGTTTTCGGCTGGCAGGTTGCTCTATGTAATGCAGCGAAGATTTCAGCCCTTCCTTCACATCCTTCGGCTCTCAAGGCCCACTCAAAGATAGCTAATCTAGCTACCGCATTCGGAGATAGTTGGGGGAGGGTTACATGGAATAGGTCGAGTACCTCCGCCAAGAAGTCCACTGCAGGGAGACCCAAGCCTGCTTCGAAGAAGGCTTCGAACACTACCACTTCTCTGGGTCTTGGCATTGGAATTACTTCTTTCCCCGGCTTCCGAATCATAACTCCCGCACCGATATTCCCTCCTACTGCGATTGTCAAGGACTCTCTTTTGCAGGTCGAAGGCCCCAACTGGAAGGACTGATCTAAATACTTGGTTGACGGGGGGCACAAACCTTGGTCAGCAGAGATTTGGGGGTTTCCCCCTCCAGCCGCCATAGATGTTGCTGCGGCCACCGAAGGTATCGCCGCCAACGTTGCTGCTGCCGCTGCTGCCGCCTGTTGCCGAGCCACAATCGACGGAGGCGCTGATCCCTTGGTCTTCGCCATTGCAATCTCTGGATCGCTTTGGAGGAACTGGAGGCTAGGGTTTAAGAACTCAAGGGGCTCAGAAATCTTTTGATTGTGAGAAAGCGGTGAAAAGGTAACCGGGTAACTTCTAAGCCCTTAATTTATAGCCTAGACTTCACTTTCTTACCGTTAATCAATGTCGTTTCGCATTCCTGCCGTTACTTCTTTCGCGAAATTAACGCCTGCTACAGTTTCCGTTGTAAACAGAAACTAATGGCTATATCTTCTAAGTCTAAAAAGACTTTCGAACTTCCTGAGTCAATTCTAAGATAGTTCGAAAAGTAACTACCTTAAGACTAATTCGAAGTTCATATCTTCATGCATTTCGGAGATAAAATAAAAACCAATAACCCCTATGATTGGTTATCTTTTCTTTCCGTATACTGCTCTCCTAACGTTACAGGTCGAACGGAGAAGCGTATTCGAGGGGCTACTGTTGGGGGAAAATATCTCATCTTCAGGGTTATTGTCGAAGATGCATGAAGGTAGTCAACCAGTTCGAAGATTCTCCGAAGATCATCTTCGAAGATACCCGGAACCCCGTTCGAAGCCCGAAGACAGGCATTGGTTCGAAGTATGTCTCCGAACTAAAGCCCTTCAAGATCTTTTCTGCCAGCTAAGATGGAAGACTTATCTTCTTTCTTATTAGATTAGTTTTTTACCATTTTAGCCCTATTAAGGAAACCGAATAGTTTCCTTAATGTCGGTTGTAATAGAGGGGTAAATAGGTCTTTTCCTTAATGTTTGGGCCTATAAATACCCCCCATTTCACCCTGTAATAGGGACCGAATACAAGTGATTCAATACACACTTTCGAACTATTCTAAGCTATTATCCTTTCGGAGGCTTAGAACAGTTGCTTCACAAACACTTCGTTTGTTAGTTTCTTTTCTACAGAAACCTGTTAGCGTAATCTTTTACGCCAACACACGGCTTGCTATCTGGCCAACCGCATTTTTCTTAGAGCTTACCTAGGTAAGACTTCGTATGAGTTGCGGTTTGGCAGATAGCCCAAGGTGAGCCACTTGCGAGCATTTGGCTGCAAGTGCTTTGTGCTCAAGAAGGGAGGGCATTTGGACAAGTTTGAGTCTCATTGTTGGGATGGAGTTTTTCTTGGTTATGCTTTGCATTCTCGAGGCTTCCGTGTTTGGAACCTCGACTCCCAGCAGCTTGTCGAGACTTGTGAGGTTTCTTTTGATCAGTCCTTGCCTTCTTTGACTCCTTCTTTGACTCCTTCTTTTGAGTTGTATGGAGATGGTGAGCTCGGAGAGTTCATCTTCGAGGAAGATGATGACACTCTAGTTGTTGATGAGGGTGGGCCTTCTGCACAGCCTGTAGAACCCACACCTTCTGAGACATCGACTGTGGATGAGGGCGGACCTCTGATCACTTCTTCCACTTCGATCGAGCACCCTCAGTCGAGTCCAGAGGTACCAGCTGATGACTCTGGTGAGGTGACTTCAGATCACCAGGGATCCTGAGCAGTTCAGCGTGATCACCCCTTAGAGCTCATCATCGGTAATCTGTTTGAGAGGACTTTGCGTTCTTCTGTTGACTCTCTTGATGTGTTTGCTGAATCATGTTTTGTTGCATCTTTTGAGCCCAGAGACATTTCTCATGCTCTTTCTAATTTGAATTGGATTAATGCCATGCAAGAAGATCTTGAGAATTTTGTCCGCAATCGGGTTTGAACACTAGTTGAGCTGCCACCTGGATGCAACCCCATAGGCACCAAGTGGGTGTTCAAAAATAAGCAAGGTGAAGATGGGGTTGTGGTGCGCAACAAAGCTCGACTAGTTACACAGGGTTTTTTCCAGAAAGAGGGTATTGACTTTGAGGAGACTTTCGCCCATGTTGCCCGTCTTGAGTCCATTCGCATTCTCTTAGCTTTTGCCACTTCGAAGGGTTTTAAGATTTTTCAAATGGATGTCAAGAGTGCTTTTCTGAATGGGTACATGGAGGAGGAAGTCTATGTTAGGCAGCCCCCCGGTTTTGAAAACCCAAAGTTTCCTCGACATGTTTTTAAGGTGCAAAAAGCTTTATACGGTATGAAGCAAGCCCCCAGGGCTTGGTATGACTGGTTGAAGCAGTTTTTGTTGGGGAATGGCTTTGTAATGGGTTCTATGCATAAAACTCTTTTCTTGCTCAGAGATGCATCAGATTTCTTGGTTGCTCAGATATACGTGGATGATATCATTTTTGGTGGTACAATTGATGCTCTTGTGTCCAAGTTTTCTGAGAAGATGCACAGTGAGTTTAAGATGAGACTCATGGGTGAGCTCAAGTATTTTCTAGGGCTCCAGATCAAGCAAACCAAGGACGACACCTTCATCCACTAGGGTAAGTAATAGACCCGACGGGTACGGGGGAGCCCGATCTTTCGATGAGAGATGGAGGATGTGGGGAATTTGGTAGAAGCCGACGTTGGCTGCCCGACTACCACAACCAAGATGGGGTGGTGCCTTGAGCGATAGGTACACCGTCTCCTGATAACTACGATTTGGGGGTGGAGATCAACGTTGTGCTACCCGACTACAACAACCACAAGGGTGCTGCGCCTTAGCGATAGTTACACCGATTCCGGTTGTTGCTGATCTTGCCGTGCCAAGAACAGCCTTGAACCTGCAAGCAATCGAAGAACAAGCAAGAACAAGATGACAAGCAAACACTCACGGATGTGATAGAAGTTGGAGTTTTGATTCAAGTAATCGGGCGGTCTAGCCGACACGCGCGTTACAAGGAAGTAGCAGCAGCTAACTTACATCAAACAAAACCCGAGTTCTTTTGTGGCTACCACTTGCTTTTAAAGGGAAAACTAGAAACTCAGGATGGAGTCATGAGCGTTCTTCGGCAGTTTCTGGACGTTTCATCTGTCCTCTGCCATTGATTCTTGATCCGTTGGAAAGAAGACGAAGAGACCTTTCCAACAAGTATTTATTTGCATTAAACAACCTTGGGAGTTGAAAGATATGCTCCATTTAATCTTGGATTTCTGCAGTTACAAGAGTCCCTTCGGGTGCACAAATATTTATTGCATTGTTGCCTTCTCCACTCCTAGCTGGTTTAGTTCCTAAGCACTTAAGGATAATAAAGTCATCACAAGACTTTAATAGTACCCCATTGGAAAAATAATTAACTTGAACGGCTAGGAACGAGTTCACCAGATAATTAAGTTCACGTGCACGGGCGCGTGTCATTGGTCCTTGCTTAGGTGTAAGGGGTGAAGTGTTGGCTGCTGTTGTGGTTGTATCAATGGCAGTGATGTCCTCATCATCCTCCCCTTCTTGCAACAGAGTCGTCCTCGACTCGAACGTGTCCTCCTCACGCAAGTATGGTTTCAAATCTGCAATGTTAAAAGAGGGACTAACCCCAAAATCTGCAGGCAACTCAATTTTATATGCATTATCATTTATTTTTTGAAGCACTTTGAAGGGTCCAGCAGCTCGTGGTAGTAATTTAGACTTTCTTAAATCCGGAAATCTATCCTTTCTCAAATGAACCCAAACTAAATCACCAGGTTCAAAAGTAACATGCTTTCTACCCTTGCTACCGGCTTGTTGATACTTAGCATTCATGGCCTCAATGTTTGCCTTAGTTTGCTCATGCATCTTAAGAATCAGTTCAGCACGGCGAGAAGCATCAAAATTCAATTTTTCTGAAGGTGGAATGGCCATAAGATCAATGGGAGCACGAGGGACAAAACCATACACAATCTCAAAAGGGCATAATTTAGTAGTCGAATGCAGCGAACGATTGTAAGCAAATTCAATATGAGGCAAACATTCTTCCCACAATTTGATATTATGTTTCACAACAGCCCTAAGCATGGTAGATAAACTACGGTTTACAACTTCTGTTTGTCCATCAGTTTGAGGATGACAAGTAGTAGAAAAGAGTAATTTAGTTCCCAATTTAGCCCATAAGGTTTTCCAAAAATGACTAAGAAATTTGGCATCCCGATCTGACACAATAGTGTTTGGTACCCCATGCAAACGAACAACTTCACGAAAGAACAAATCAGCAATATGGGTAGCATCATCAATTTTGTGACATGGTATGAAGTGTGCCATTTTAGAAAACCTGTCCACAACAACAAAAATACTATCCCTCCCCTTCTTTGTTCTAGGCAGTCCTAAAACAAAGTCCATAGAAATATCCTCCCATGGAGTACTAGGAACAGGGAGAGGCATGTACAAACCATGTGGATTAAGACGGGACTTAGCTTTTTGACAGGTGGTGCAGCGAGCAACAAACCGCTCCACATCCCTTCTCATCTTTGGCCAATATAAATGGCTTGCTAGGATGTCTTCTGTCTTCTTCACACCAAAGTGCCCCATCAACCCACCACCATGTGCTTCCTGCAAAAGTAACAGACGCACAGAACTAGCTGGAATGCATAATTTGTTAGCCCGAAACACGAAGCCATCAGTGAGAACAAACTTGTTCCATGTTCTTACTTCTTTACATTGCAGCAACACATCTTTGAAATCATCATCAAAAGCATATTGTTCTTTAATTGTTTCCAAGCCAAAGATCTTAAAATCAAGTTGGGATAACATAGTATAACGGCGAGACAAGGCATCTGCAATGACATTATCTTTTCCTTTCTTATGTTTGATGACATAAGGAAAGGACTCAATAAATTCTACCCACTTGGCATGCCGACGGTTCAGATTGGTTTGGCTCCTAATGTGCTTCAAAGATTCATGATCAGAATGTATAACAAATTCTTTAGGCCATAAATAATGTTGCCATGTTTCCAAAGTTCGAACTAGAGCATATAATTCTTTATCATAAGTAGAATAGTTCAAACTAGGCCCATTCAGTTTCTCACTAAAATAAGCAATAGGCTTTCCTTCTTGCAACAAGACACCTCCCAACCCAATACCACTAGCATCACATTCTAATTCAAAAGTCTTATTGAAATCTGGTAATTGGAGAAGGGGTGTATGAGTTAACCTATCCTTCAAAGTGTTAAATGCAACCTCTTGTGCCTTCCCCCAGGTGAACGGAGCACCCTTCTTTGTAAGCTCGTGCAGTGGGCCTGCTATGGTGCTGAAGTCCTTCACAAATCGGCGATAGAATCCAGCAAGCCCGAGAAAGCTTCGGACTTGCGTGACCGTGGTAGGAACCGGCCAACTGTGTATTGCCTCCACCTTGGCTTGATCAACTTCAATTCCCTGTGGTGTCACAACATAGCCAAGAAAAGAGACTCTATCTGTGCAAAAGGTGCACTTGTCAATGTTACCAAATAAGCGTGCATTGCGTAAAGCATTAAAAACAGCACGTAAATGTTCAAGATGTTCTTCTAGAGATGTGTTATAGATCAAGATGTCATCAAAGTAAACTACCACAAATCTCCCAATGAAAGCACGTAAAACTTCATTCATTAATCTCATGAAAGTGCTAGGTGCATTAGTGAGGCCAAAAGGCATGACCAACCACTCATACAAACCGAACTTGGTTTTAAACGCTGTTTTCCATTCATCTCCTAGCTTCATGCGAATTTGGTGGTATCCACTACGCAAATCAATTTTAGAGAAAATCATCGAGCCACTAAGTTCATCAAGCATATCATCTAACCTAGGGATAGGATGACGATATCTGATGGTAATGTTATTAATTGCTCGGCAATCTACACACATGCGCCATGATCCATCTTTCTTTAGAACCAACAGAACAGGAACAGAGCAAGGACTAAGGGACTCACGCACATAACCTTTGTCGAGTAATTCCTGAACTTGTCGCTGAATCTCCTTGGTCTCTTCCGGGTTGGTCCTGTATGGCGCTCGATTTGGCAAGGAAGCCCCAGGGATGAGGTCAATCTGATGCTCAATACCTCTGATTGGTGGTAGCCCGGGTGGCACTTCTTGTGGGAACACATCAGCATATTCCTGCAAAAGATTAGTGACAGTAGGAGGCAAAGTAGATGGTATGTCGTGAAGTGAGAACAAAGCTTCTTTGCAAACAAACACATAGCAGATCATGGCGTCATCATTTAACTCAAGTAAATCAGATTTTGAAGCAAGGAAACAAGCACTTTTCAATTTTATGTCATTTTTCCCAACATGAGCAGATTTAGATTTGTCATTCGTAGGTCGAACCGATCCGTTCACAACACCACTGTCATTTTGAGCAGATTTCTTGTTTTTCTCCTTGCAAGCTCTAGCAACTTCATCCCTCAAAATAGCATCGGGAGACATAGGCTGCAAAACAAGCTTCTTCTCATTATGCATGAAAGAATATTGATTTGATTTACCATGATGCAATGTATCCTTATCAAATTGCCAAGGTCTACCAAATAACATAGAGCAAGCTTGCATAGGTACCACATCACAATCAATGTAATCATGGTATGAACCAATTGTAAATTCCACTCGGACCATACGTGTTACCTTAAGCTTACCACTATCATTGAACCATTGGATGTAGTAGGGATGTGGGTGTGGAAGTGTTTTCATCCCAAGTTTTGCTACCATGGTGGCACTCGCCAAGTTGTTGCAGCTTCCTCCATCAATAATAATGCGACACGATCGTTCCAAAACGACACACTTTGTTTGGAACAGATTGTGTCGCTTGTTCTGTTCTGCTTGAATCATTTGTGCACTCAAGATACACCTCACAACAAGACTCTCGTAGTGTTCAGCATGTTCAGCCCCAATGTGTTCTTCATCATCATTCTTATTTCCTGCATCTTGGGCAGCAAGCATGACATATGTTTCATCGTCTAAATCACTAGCTAATGAATACTCACCATTTTCTCGTAAGATCAGCACACGCTTGCTTGGACAGTCCCTTTGTATGTGCCCAAATCCTTTGCATCGGAGACACTGGATGTCCTTCATTCTCCCGGTGGAAGCGACGGAAGAAGAAGTGTTGGCTGCAGCTTGGGTGGATCCTTTTGTTGTCTCGGTAGTACGGATAGGTGCTGATTTTGATGTAGTTGTGGACTGCCGATTGGAAGCATCTCTCTGAAAATCATGTTTAGGGCCAGCAGCACTTGTGCGGGGCTGCCACGATGTAGTCCGTCCTGCAGGAGTGTTATTTATTTTGTGGTGTCCCTGCACTTCCCTTTTAGCCTTACAAGCAAGATGAAATAGTCGAGTGACATTAGTGTACTCCTTGTAAGCCAATATATCCTGAATTTCTCTAGTTAAACCACCCATGAACCGAGCCATGGCAGCCTCTTCATTTTCAACTAGACAACATCTCATCATGCCTATTTGTAGTTCCTGATAGTACTCCTCAACCGATTTGTTGCCTTGCCTAAGCTGTTGTAATTTATGCAACAAGTCTCGAGCATGATAGGAAGGAACAAAACGGCTACGCATAATTCTTTTTAAAGCATTCCAAGTTTGTGGTACAATAGCTAGATTTTTAGTTTGATACTCATGCCACCAAACAGAAGCAAAGTCAGTGAATTCACTAGTGGCAGCTCTAACCTTTTTATCATCAGGAAATTCATGGCATGCAAATTTTTGATCTACCGACAGCTCCCAAGTCAGATATGCATCAGGATCATATTTCCCATCAAAAGATGGTATGGAGAATTTAATCCTGCGTAGGGAATCATCGTTGTCACGTACCTCACGTCGTGGAGCTCGGCCAACCATACCTTGATAGTGGCGACGTGGTTGCCGTCGAGACCTGAAAGATCCATTATCAAGCTCGGTATCCGCTGAATACTCTAGGTCGTCGTATCTTGCGGTGCTAGCAATGGAGGTATGGCCGTCATCATCACGGTGTTCCATCTCTCCGAGCCCAGCTTGTTCCATCCTCTCTAATCGTACATTGATTGCTGCAAGAGAGGTGTTAATAGCCCCAGCTGTTCTCTCTAATGTGGTCAGCTGGTTGTTGGCAAGAATCTGCGCCGCCTCTAATTGACCAATGTGCTCATTGGTGACTTGAACATCCTCATTGAGGGCTTCTGTGTGCAACCTTAGTTGTCGTTCGAAATGTTGAATGATGCCCCTCGTACGTGGTGAATGTGGAAGTGTCTCACTCGCATCAGCTGACATGGTTAGTACAAAAGAAGTACAAAAGCAAGCAGATTAAACCTAGCAGTTGCTAGGAGATGGTAGGACACAGACACTTTCTCACTAGCAAGAAATCAAGCTCTTGCAAGTTCTTACCACACAATGCAGGAGGCGCCGACAAACAGTAAGAACAACAACAAACGGTGACTGCCAGCACAACCCGGTGGTGTTGTAGGTAATTTTGTGGAGCTGTAGGTGGCTGCTAAAACAATTGCACAAAGGAACAACTAGTACCACGTTAGTCACAACAAGTTGAATAAACGTTCCGCGATGGTACTGTGCTGGTCCTAGTCCAAACTGTGATAGAGACGTGAGCCGTCACCCAAACCTTATCACCAAAATGCTCAAAACAGCAAACTGAAATCAAATGGAAGCAATAACAGGCCAAAATCAACTCTCTGCAGATCGGACAAGAGATCGGACAAGGGATTGGACAAGCAGAAACTGCCACTGCCTGCCACCGATCGGACAGGAGATCGGACAAGAGTTTGGACAAGCAACTAACAAGGCTGCTTCTCCTTTTTTTGTTTTTTTTGTTTTTTTTGGCCTGTGCCTTGTTTCTTGCTGATCTGTGCGGCTTTTGTTTTTGCACTTGCCTTTTTCTCTCTTTGTAACTTCAGCTAGAGAATGAAAATGGAGATAGAACAAGGTGCACGAACTCAAAACTCTAGCGGTAAAAACTTAGGACCAGCAACTTGACACAAAGAAGTAACCGTGAATTCAACAAGCCGAGAGCTAAGTAGCAAAGCAAAGGCACAAAATGTTTTTTGGGATTTTCAGATTGACTTATCTTTGGGCAAAAGTGGACTGTAGGAAAAATAAAGAACAAAGGAGAAGGAGATCTCTCATCGATCAACCTGAAATCTGATACCACTTAATAGACCCGACGGGTACGGGGGAGCCCGATCTTTCGATGAGAGATGGAGGATGTGGGGAATTTGGTAGAAGCCGACGTTGGCTGCCCGACTACCACAACCAAGATGGGGTGGCGCCTTGAGCGATAGGTACACCGTCTCCTGATAACTACGATTTGGGGGTGGAGATCAACGTTGTGCTACCCGACTACAACAACCACAAGGGTGATGCGCCTTAGCGATAGTTACACCGACTCCGGTTGTTGCTGATCTTGCCGTGCCAAGAACAGCCTTGAACCTGCAAGCAATCGAAGAACAAGCAAGAACAAGATGACAAGCAAACACTCACGGATGTGATAGAAGTTGGAGTTTTGATTCAAGTAATCGGGCGGTCTAGCCGACACGCGCGTTACAAGGAAGTAGCAGCAGCTAACTTACATCAAACAAAACCCGAGTTCTTTTGTGGCTACCACTTGCTTTTAAAGGGAAAACTAGAAACTCAGGATGGAGTCACGAGCGTTCTTTGGCAGTTTCTGGACGTTTCATCTGTCCTCTGCCATTGATTCTTGATCCGTTGGAAAGAAGACGAAGAGACCTTTCCAACAAGTATTTATTTGCATTAAACAACCTTGGGAGTTGAAAGATATGCTCCATTTAATCTTGGATTTCTGCAGTTACAAGAGTCCCTTCGGGTGCACGAATATTTATTGCATTGTTGCCTTCTCCACTCCTAGCTGGTTCAGTTCCTAAGCACTTAAGGATAATAATGTCATCACAAGACTTTAATAGTACCCCATTGGAAAAATAATTAACTTGAACGGCTAGGAACGAGTTCACCAGATAATTAAGTTCACGTGCACGGGCGCGTGTCATTGGTCCTTGCTTAGGTGTAAGGGGTGAAGTGTTGGCTGCTGTTGTGGTTGTATCAATGGCAGCGATGTCCTCATCAGTAAGTATACGCGGGACATGTTGAAGAAGTTTGACTTTGGTGGAGAGCTGAAGCCTCAGATGACCCCAATGGGTACATCTGGGGGCCTGGACAAGGATGAGAGCAGCGTCAAGGTCAACGAAAGAGAGTTTAGAGGGATGATTGGTTCACTGTTGTACTTGACGGTGACTAGGCCAGACATACAGTTCACCATAGGACTATGCGCACGCTTCCAGTCTTCACCACGCGCGTCTCATCGGCAGGCTGTCAAGCGTATTTTTAGGTATCTTACCTATGCGTCCGATCTAGGTCTTTATTATTTAGCATCATCATCTCTTGATTTATCTGGCTTTTCGGATGCTGACTTTGGTGGGTGCCGGTTGGATTGCAAGTCGACTTCCGGTACTTACCAGTTTCTTGGTTCGTGTCTTGTTTCTTGGTCTTCTCGAAAACAGTCTGGAGTTGCACTTTCGACCACTAAGGCTGAGTATGTAGCTGCTGCTAGCTGCTGCTCATAATTGGTTTGGATGATTTCCACTTTGCGAGACTTTGGGTTGTTCTTTCCTACAAGAGTTCCTCTGTTTTGTGACAGCACCAGTGCGATTAGTGTAGGGAAAAAACCCTTGTCTCCATTCAAAAACCAAACACATTGATGTATGCTTTCACTTTTTGAGGGATCTATATGAGAAAGGTATCATTGACCTTGTTCATATTGATACTCATCATCAGTTGGCTGACATTTTCACCAAACCCCTAGATCAGTCTACTTTTGAGCATTTATGAGGGGATTTGGGTGTTGTGTATCCTTTTTAAGATATTTTGAGTCAGTTTTCTTTCTTCTTTACTATTTTCTTGAGTCTTTTTGTGTGTGTTCATATCAGACATACTCACATATCACACTTTGAGCCTGCTTCTGTTATATGATTGAACTGCTTTACTTATTCTAGCTGGTACATGCTTTTGATTACTTGTCGGAGATCATGTTTTTCTTCAGTTCACTTGATATGTCTGATATCTGTCATATGCATGGCTTTTATGCTTTAAAATTGAAAAATGATCATAATTGCTTCTGGTAACTAGCATGTGTGGGTTGAATGCTTTTGCTATTTGTTACATGCCTTGTAGCTAGATCCTTACTTAGATGCAGATATGCAACTTGGTCATCTATATGCTTTAACATGGAAAATGTGCTCTAAAAAATGATGAAAAATTAGAAAAATGAAAATTCCATGCCTTTTTGTGCTTGAGTTGAAAAGATCCAGGTGGGTTTGCTTTGTCGCATTGCATTGTTCTGGACTGCTTACCATAGTACTTTGGTATGAACTAGGACAGTATAGTGTATGCCGAGACCATTGTCTTAAGATTCTGATGGTCCAGTTCTGGCCTAGGCTTGACTTGGTCGGTTAGCATAAGGTTTGACATGCAAATAACGCCTGGCAAAAATGAAAAAGGAAAAAGAAAAAGCTAGAAAATTAAAATGATAACAAGTTTGCTGAAGCACTTTGTTTTGGACAATGCTTATCTTGGTAGATATCAGTTAGTTTTTGCATCTCATGCTTTACCTTGCGTGTCAACCAGAAAATTTGGTGATGCTTTTGTTTGCAAAAATTGAATAATATGTGCTAATGACTTTCTTTAGATATCATCTGTTACACTGATCATGCCATGTGTCTTAGACAGTATGTCTTTTGCTATATATGCTAGATGTTGTAATTGTAGTCAATCATATCTAAGAAGCATGCTTTCTACACTCCACCTATATCCTAGTTGCATTCATTGCATTTCAGGGGGGAGTCTGTGTCTATTTAGAGTGCTTTTAGTCTTGCTTGATGAGTCCAATTGTCAACAAGGGGGAGAAATATTGGGAGAAGAGTTTAATGGGGAGGTTTGGCTTAATCTGGGATTTGTTTAAGGGGGAGTTTTTGTCCCGTTTGTCCTTACTCTTTGGATATCCTTGTTGATAATTCTGAGATTGCACTTCATTTTTGAGTCTTTATTTTTGGTTAACCATAATGACCGCTTTCTTGCTTTTGTTTGGCTTTGGGTCATTAGGGTTAAACTTTTACCTTATTTTCTTCTTCTCCGTTTTGTTGTGTTTTGTTTTCGTGTTTCCACATGTGCTCATAGGTACTGAAGAGTTGATAAAGAGAAGTGTTGACAATGCACTCATCAAGGGGAAGATTAAGGAGCCATGCTGAAGAGCGTGGGCCTCATGGCTCCAGATGTGATGAGTCATTATCAATGGAAGTCAAAGAGGACTGATGAGGAGAGAAGACCTGCTGCATCTGGGCCACTTGTGACTCAGGTACACGGGCAGCGAGTGACTGTCGGGCAGAGGGGCCGCGAAGTCGTGCTGGCCAGATCCGGGTACATGGTTAGGAGCAGCAGAGGATCCACTAGGCTGTTGACCAGGATTGACTCAGGTACACGGGCGGCGAGCGATTGCCTAGCTGAGAGAGCTGTGGAATCAGGCCGGCCCAATCCGGGTAACTGGTGCAAAGTCGGTGGATGCTTTGTCAATTTCAGCGCAAAACTAACAACCGCTGATCTTAGATCGGACCGTTCTGAGGCGAAGCCGTAGTCGCTATGAAAGCTCTGCTTCAGGATAAGTCATCTTTAAATAGGAGTTTACTATTTTGTCCTTAGGCCCACAGTCAGTCAGTCGAGTCTGTAAAAATATCCTAAGGGCAGTTTGGTCTTTTCCATTTTATTTCAGCGTCTGTAAAAAACCCTAAGGGTCTTTTGGTATTTTACTAGGCTATTGGGCTGCCTATAAATAGGGCCCCAATCCCTAGGGTTAGGGTTACCCTTTGTGAAATTACTTTTCCAATACAAAAAGATTGAATCACTTTTGATGTTCATCTTCCTGCTCACGCCGCCGTTGTTCATCGCAAGCCAACCGATCCTGTGTTGCGTCTCTCAGGTTTTGATCACCTCGTTTTGCGTGTTCTACTAGATCACATGTTTTTTGGTTTGCTGCAGAAAGTTTTCTCTCTCAAAGCCATTGATAGCTCTCCTGCTTCAGCAGTTCTTTCCCACCGAATGGTTGTTTCGTCTAGTGCTTATTTTATTCGTTTGAGAGCATTTACTGTTTGAAGGCTAGCTTGCAAGCTATGCGATAGGCTATAGTTCATATCCTCTGATGATTCTTGGTTGGTTTTCTCTGCGCTTAGCGTTTTCCATCTGCCATAGGCTGTCTTCAGTAGATAGCTCAGCTAGCCGGCAACATGTCAGCATAGCTGCAGCATTGCTGTGTTTGCTAGTTGACAGCCTAAGTGCCTAGGTCTGTATTTTTGGCTTTACATTTCAAGTCCAGCTATTTGCGTGTAAGTCCTTCCAAGCCGAGCGTCTCTACAAAAATTGTGCTGAATGTTTTCAATTTGAGTTATTTTAGTGCACACTTTTCAAGGCAGCAGTTTACTTCGCTGTAGCTGCAGGCTTCGCTAGCGAAGTCTGTGAGGTCATCTTCGGAACTCTCTCTGTGATGCTTTGCACAGCGTGTGACTTCGTTACTTTGCGAGGACTTCGATCACAATACTGAGAGGGGACCCGTCTGTGCACGTCTTGTTGGCTTCAAAGTTTTTAGTTTGCAAGCTGTGATTCGGTGCTCTTCTCTTCGAAGTCCACAATCTGGACGGACAGGCTTCGATGCCTTCAAAGTAGACTCCGACAAAATACATAGCAGGCTTTGATTTTTCAGAGTGTGTGGATTCGGTGTTTGTAGTTTTGTCTTCTGCTGATTTTTCCTGCGGACTTCGGTTCGAAGCTTGAGTTTCCCTCTGGCTTCGATGCCATAACAGCCTTCGGTGTCAAAGCTCTCTTCGGGCAGGCTTCGCTGTCCACATCAAACACCTTAGCAACGACGACTTCGAAGCATACTTCGGCTCGGCAACAACAAGCTTCGGTACATCATACATCGAATAGGCGTCGACAACTATTTAACAGGAGACAACCTTGAACAGTAAGACGCCTCTTTTTACGTGTACTCCAATTAAACTTTTGTGATGATCTATATTCATGAAGCTTGATTCGTCCATGTTTTAAATGCTTTATTAATCTGCCTATAAGCACTGTTTTGGCGTCCTTATTTCTAGGTCACTGGTTGTTTCTAGGCTAGATTATTTTTGGACCAATGGACTGTTCCTATTTCTTGTTTCTGTTAGTTGTCTGTTGAGGTGCGTTGGGTGTTGGGAGCAGGTCATTGATTCGAAAGAATTTTTTAGGCGCCCATTCACCCCCCCCTCTGGTCGCTACTTTCGGTCCTACAAACAGTGTCAAGTACTTTTCAACTCAGGACACCAAAGTGAAAGATTACACTTGGTTTTAGATTAGTTTTGAAGAATTCAGATCAGAGCATATCTGAATCATTTTCTTTGAGTCAAGACACAATTCTGGTTCAGGAAAACTGAAACTAAAAAAGTGAAGATCTAAAAATCAAAGATTCAGTTCAGCCTTGAAAATAGTTTCAGAACTGAGTAACAATGTCCACTGATCAGATATAATTTCAGTATTGCAACTTGGAGTTTAGTTTCCTCAATCACACCACTCAACAGCAAACATGCATTACTTTTTCAATAACATTGAATATCAAATGCAAGGAATTTGGTCAATTCTTTTGCAAGCCTTCAGAAAATATAACTTGTCTAGAACTGAACAGAATTAACACTTGACAACCTTTTGATTACTACTCCATTCTAAAAAGCTAAACTGAAACAGTGCTTGAGAGAGTCTGAAAAATTACATCAAACAGTACTGATTTCATAATGCAATTCTATTTTAGAACTCAAACCGAAAGATGAAACTAGATTACAGTTCAGATTTGAAGCTGACAATTCAGAGCAAATCAGAAAACTCAAAAGGTATTTGACTATAGCAGATCTGGTACATAACTTGATCACATTAACAATTTTAAGAGCACAAGTCTGAACATGAGTTATTGACAATATACCATGAACAGGAAGATTTAGGAATAAATGTGATATCACAGAATCAGTGAACACTTTTAAATAGATTTTCCAAATTCAAATCAGCAAGTGTTCATAGCAGAAGGAAATTTTGTTTTATCACTCAAAACAGGAGAGTTCACACAAATACAGAAGCAAGTTTAAATCCATGATTCAATCTACTATACTCAGAACAAACCTCACTGCAGCTAAAAATAAACCATACAAGATTCTGTCTGAAATTTCATAAATGGGTATATTTAGTTTCAACAGAGAACACTGGACATACCAGAAAATTCTGAACAGACTGATGAGGGTTTAGATATCAAAAAGAGCTCACAATACTTATGTAACTTTGATCATCTTAGTTTCAAAAGAACAAATTACTGAATAAACAGATTGACACATTTCAGATATGAACAGCACTATTCAGATTGAAAAACAGAATTAAACTGATATGGATGATTGTGTAAAATCTCAAGCATTCAAAAAGGGTTCAGAAGTATTGTATTATATTCAAAACATCATTTGCACATCAATTTTTGGAGCAAATCATTCAAATCTTGAAGGATTAAAAATATCAACAAAGTACAATTTTTAAATAGAACAAACACTTTCAGATCATATTTCACTCAATTCAGAAACATGATTCAACTATAGTCTAGGAAGCACTCAAGATATGAAACAACTAATAAATCAATAAGTCACATAAGAACTCAGCTCTACTCAAAAATATGGTGGATTAATTCTGCTCAAGAATAAGGTGTTACCTGATGAAGAACAGCCACTTTTTCTTGACTCTGAAAACTTTCTTGATCTAATCCTTGACTTCCACTGATTACTTGAAGTTCATTCTCTTGACCAGGTGACCAAGACCAGTAAATAAACTACTGAGAAAACAGATCAGGAAGAATAAACCAAGCCAATCACCCAAGAATCATACTTGATGGCGCAGCAACAAACAACAAAAACTTTCTGGACAATGAATAGGAATTTCGACACGGCACAGTATATGCAGGAAGCAAAACCTGATGATGAACAACAAAAATCAATTAGATCAACCAGAAGCAAATCTTAGATCAGAACCATAGACAAGCAAAATTGCACAATTTCTAAGAAGTTTCTAGTTTCTTGGATCACAAGCAATAGAAAGAAAACAACTCAGCCAAAAGATTTTTTCCTGTATTGCAAAAAGTGGACAGCCAACCTTGGGTGTGGATGCCTTTTTATAGGCCCACCCAAGATGGCAGCTTTACATATAGCCCCTTGAATTTTTCAGTTTTACACATATAGACATGGGAAATTTTCAGAATAAGAAATTCTGAAACATACCCATATAGACCTCTATTACTTTTATTACAAATTGACTCAACCCTTTTAATACATTTCTAGAATTGGGGAATTCTGAAAAGTACTAAAAGTTTACACATTACTCTAAATAACTCAAAACAAAAGACTCCTAATTATTGGAATTAAAAACACATTTAGAGATGCGACGGTTTTTAGCAAAAAATGACAAAGCCTTCTCGATCACCGACAAGTGACGCCAATCCGCGAACTCGACCGCTAGCAAGTCTTTCCTGCTCTCGATCCCCTCGAGCTGCCTGATCACTTGCACTAGCCTCCCTTTCGCTGACTTTACCATCACCCTGTCTCAATCATCCGTCCGTCCATGTCTTGCTCTATCTTCTCGTGCACTCCTGAGATCCACTCCATCTTCACCCGGCATCCTTGATCCTCTGGCATCAAGCTCCCCGCTCGACCCTTGATCACCCGCCGCTGATAGTTGATTAGCATCTCCACCCTGCACACATGAAACAAGCCAAAACACAGAACACGATGCACACCGATCCCCTCGGCACTGACCATTCATAATCACACATCGAACCCTTCGATGCAATCAAACCATCACTCACTCAATCACTCGATCGCTCATCCTTGTCAATCACTCATCACAAAGAAAGAAACCATAGTGCGACCCCACTTGGTTTCACACATCCCTAGCGAAGTCTGCGTCAAAATCATCTAGAGCTTTCCATGCCTCACCATCAGATGTGTGTACCATTACTTGGTTGTTCTCACAAATACCTTCCTTATGCCATCTCATATGCCTTACTGTTTTCGTTAAGAGAAACAATAATTTCACCCGAGGTGTAAGAGGATGAGGAGCCATGCTGAATAGCGTGGGCCTCATAGCTCCAGATGTGATGAGTCATTATCAACGATAGTCAAAGAGGACAAAAGAAGAGAGGATATCTGCTGCGTCATGGGCCGTGTGTGACTCAGGTACACGGGCAGCGAGCGACTATCGGGCAGAGGGGCCGCGAAGTCGGGCTGGCCCAATCTGGGTACATGGGCCAGGAGCAGCAGAAGACCCACTGGGCTATTGACCAGGATTGACTCAGGTACACGGGCGGTGAGCGATTGCCGGGCTGAGAGAGCTGCGGAGTCGGGCCGGCCCAATCCGTGTACCTGGTGCAAAGTCGGTGGAGGCTTTGTCAGTTTCGGCGCAAAACTGACGACCGCTGATCTTGTCTCGGACTGTCCAGAAGAGAAGCCGTAGTCGCTACGAAAGCTTAGCTTCTGGATAAGTCATCTGTAAATAGGAGTTTACTATTTTGTCCCTAGGCCCACAGTCAATCAGTCGAGTCTGTAAAAATATCCTAAGGGTAGTTTAGTCTTTTCCTTTATTTCAGCGTCTGTAAAAAACCCTAAGAGGCTTGTGGAATATTCCTAAGTGTTGGGCAGCCTATAAATAGGGCCCCAATCCCTAGGGTTAGGTTACTGCTTTGAGAATTCACTTTTTAATCAATTGGGTCACTGTTTATTCCCTGGTTCCCAGCTCATTCCCCTGTGCGCGCCGCCAGGAACATTCTCTTGTTCATCATGAGTACTGATTCTTCCTGGCTCTGGTTTTTATGCATGTTGTGATTCTTGTGTGCAGCAATCTTTGTGAATCTGCAGTCTTGTTTTTCGTGCGCCTATGGTTTATTCCGGAGTTTTTACACGGCTCTGTTGCTTCTATTCTTGGTGAGTAGTACTAGTTCTTGCTTGTAGCAAGTAGTACTCGTTGGTTCCTATAGCTATAGTGTGCTATTTTTCCTAGCCTTGCTTTTTCCTCATAGCCTTTTTGATCGAACAGATAGTGTCTAGTTTCTTCTCTAGCTGTTTCTGTCAAAGCCCCTTTTTCTTGTGTGAAGTCCAACTCTATGAAGCAGGCTTCGAATCTGCAGGCTTCGAATCCGCAGGCTTCGAATCCGCAGGCTTCGAATCTGCAGGCTTAGATGTTGTAGGCTTCAAATCTGCAGGCTTCGAATCCGCAGGCTTCAAATCTGTAGGCTTCGACTCTACAGGCTTCGACGCGGCAGGCTTTGAAGCAGGCTTCGACACTGCAGGCTTCGAATCTGCAGGCTTCGAATCTGCCGGCATCGAAGTAGGCTTCAGAGCAGGCTTCGACACTACAAGCTTCGAAGCAGGCTTCGAAGCAGGCTCCAACACTACAGGCTTCGACACTGCAGGCTTCGCCAAGTAACTTACTGGAGACAACTTTGAACAGTAATCTCTCAATCGATTGCTGTGATTTATTTCTGTGAAGTTTTAATCTGCCATGATTTGAATGCTTTGATTATTATGCCTATTAGTACTGTGTTGGTGTTTCTTTGTTTAGAACACCGGTCGTTTCTAGGCTAGATACTTTTAGGTTTTGGCGATCTGTTTACGTTTTGCTGCTAAGTCTTTTGAGGTGTGTTGGGTGTTGGGAGCAGGCCATTGTTTCGAACGAACTTTTTAGGTGCCCATTCACCCCCCTCTGGTCGCTACTTTCGGTCCTACAGAGGCATGTATCGAAGTTGCTTATGAGCAACCTCTGTCATCACCTTTTTACCGTCTTCGTTTGCGACCTCTACGAACCACAGTTTACCACATTTTAAGCACTGCATCTCATTCTTATGTTCTTTCCAAAAAGCGTGCAGTTATCTTAGCACACATCAATCTTCTCATAATCCATACCGAGAGTAGAAAACATTTTTTGACTGGTACATGTCTTTCGACATCTTATGGTTCATATGAAGGACATCACTGGTTAGGTTCATGAGCTCCTTGTAACAATTATTGGAGAATGCAAACTTCGACTTAATGGCCATAAGTGGAGCACAAAGAAATCAAAACATGCATTGCAAAGCAAGCATACAAGTTCAAGCAGTAAATGAAAACATAATCAAAGTTTCATTGCTTGAACAGGGAACACAAAATGAACTCACAGGTTTGTATACATGAGTGTGGCGGCTAGCACATGAGTTCTAAAATGGCTACTCAAAGTGTTATTGTTGCCTAGCCAGCCTCCACTATTTATAGGCACTCTTTAGCCCTGTGAATAGACTACTTTACCCCTAGGGTTTACACTATTTTTGTCTCTCAGATAGGAGGGTACAAATGGTAGTCGACATTATTTGGAGTCTTCTTCTGTCAGCTTCGCAGCGGAGACAACATCAGCTTTTTGTAGAGCAGACACGAGCAGCCTTTGTAGTTTTGGAGTCTTCTGAAGCCCCCCTTCACACGCGAGGGGTGCGGTAGCCTCGCCGAGAATCCTTGAGCCTGACGGCGTTCGCTTCACCAAAGTCAGCCTTCGATACAGTTACACTTTTGAGCCGAAGCCATCAAAGCCCTTGAGCCTTCACACCATCATCTCAGGAGTGGACCACCACGGTTTTGCAGCTACTCCTAGCTCGAACTCCGTCAGTACGTGTACCGAAGCCATGCATGGCCGAAGTACCTCAAGTCAGCCACACTCCGAAGCCCCCACCTTTGGAGTACCATCCTTCAAAGTCCCTCCTTCGTCCAAGGCCTCCGCATGAAGCATTCCATGAGCACTCCGTCGCAATGTCCCTCCCCGAGCACACTCCTCGATGAACCTCACCCGAACCATGCCTTCGATGCACCTCGACTTCTGAGACCTCCGTCGAGTGAACCTTCGAGTGCCTCCATCTGGAGCACACGTCGAACGCCTTTCCTTATTGCTGAGGACTTTTTCCACCATACTCTGAAGTAACTCCTTTCGGAGTATCCTTTGAAGTGCCTCACCTCCAAGGACTTTGTATCGGGGTACCTTCAGCCGGAGCCATGCTCCGCACTCTCTGCCTTTGCCTGGCACACCATGAGGGGACAACCCGGGTCAAGGCTCGGCTCTATCAGACCTACCGGCGTGAATATGAGAACTTCACACAAAAGTCGGGTGAATCTGTTGAAGCGTTGTTTGGTCGTTTTCAATCGATCATAAACAAGCTTCGGGACAACAAGGGTGAGGGTGCTCAGTTAGTCTCAGATCACGAGCAGGCGCTAAAGGTTCTCCATACCTTGGACCCAAAGATCTGGGAGATCAAGGTATCCTCTATCATTGAGAGCACATCTTATAATACCTTGACCATTTCTGAGTTGTTTAGCAAGCTAAAGGCCACCGAGGTAGATATCCAGTTGAGATCAAATCTCACTGGCTCTGGATCAAAGTCTCTGGCCCTTGCTACACCTTCTGTTGATCCCTCTTCTGTGAGTTGTGTTGGGTTCTCTTTGATGTCTATCACTGAGGACCAGCTTGAGTCTTTGGGAGATGATGACTTGTGTCTTTTTAACAACCGGGTGCGTCGTGTTTATGACAAAAGGATGTTCAAAAGACACAACACAAAATCCGGGTGCTTTGAGTGTGGTGACCCAGGACACTTCATCGCCGACTGCCCCAAGCGCAATGGACACAAGAAGGGCACCGGTGGTGGCTTCCACGACTCCAGCAAGCACGACAGCTCTTCCTTCAACAAGGGAAAGCCAAAGACCAGATTCTTCAGAAAGGCCCTAAAGGACTACCGGCGAGAGAACAAGAAGCACGACAAGGCCTTCTTCGCCGAGATGGAGAAGAGCTACTCCAAGCGGTCCACGTCTTCTTCCTCTTCATCGAGCTCAAGCGATGAAGAGATCGTCATCAGGAAGGGGAAGGACAAGGATGATCCGACGGGTCTTTGCTTCATGGCCTTCGGGGACAGACCAAAGAGCCGCTCACATCAGCGCCGAAGATCCCGCAAGAGCTTCTGTTCAATGGCTCTTGGGGATAAGGAAGAGAAGAGCTCCTTCGATGACTCCGATGACGATGACAACAAAAAGGTATCATCTTATGAACGTGAAATTGTTGATTTACTTGAAAGCAATCGTCAGGAGTTAAAATATCGGGAAAAACTGCTTAGGGGGGCCAAGAAGAGGATAGACGAGTTAGAAAGTGAGCTTGTCGTGGCCAACGGCAGAATTGAGAGTCTATCTTCTTCCCCTTGCTTGGGTTATAGCAGTGAGTGCCCGAAGTGTGAGGTGCTTCTGTGTGACTTGTCGACTCTGAAGTCCAAGTACACAGAAAGGGTTGATGAGAGGGACGCTTTGGCCACTGAGCTTGAAAGCGCTCAGCTGGAGCTGAAAGATGCTCAAGCCACTGTCGTCGCACCCTGTGCTGATTGCCCATCTCATCTAGCTATCTTAGCTGAGATGAAATCAAAGGGCGTTGAGCATTTGGGGGATTTGGAGAGAGTGAGAGCTAAGCTGGTACAGACTAGGCTAGAGCTTGAGACACTGTCAGTTCCACCCACTGTCTGTGAGAACTGCTTGTCTCTTAGAATGGAGCTACTTAAGCTGAAAGCCGAGAAGTCTGTCCAAGTTGATAGAGTGTGTGAGACCTGCTTGTCTCAGGTGGAGGTTCTAGCATCCTTGAGAGAGGAGCTAGCTGATTCTCAGAATGAGAACTTTTACCTCCATTCTATCCTGAGTTGGATCAGTGCTAGAGAGCCACAGCTCAGCATGATGATCCAGCAATTTAAGAGGCAAGATGGGTTTGGGGTAGGTTACACCTACACCAAGGCTGACTTTGAGAGTGCCATTAGCAGGGTAGTGGAGTGGAGTAAAATGACTCCAGAATAGAGATACCCCAAGACTCACTCCACTGATTCTTCCCAAGCTAGTCAGCCCAAGGATGGAGTGATTCATGAACAGCCCAAAGCTCCACCCAAGAAGCCCATCTGGGTTCCAAAGCTCAAACACATCCACACTTCTCTTGACTCTCTTCCTGGACCCTCTCAACCCAAGAAGACTACACTAAACACCACTAAGCCCAAGAACCCCAAGCCTCAACCACATCCCAAGAAGCCCACTTATCATTGTGAGTACTGTCAGAGAGATGGGCATCTTGCGGAGTTTTGCTTCAGGAGGAAGCAGGTTGAGATAGCAGAGCATGCTCGTGGTGGTCAGGAGCAGTTCTACAAGCAGGGTGGTAGACTATGTGTTCCTCGACGAGGGGAGAGGCTAGAGGCTAGGCCGCGTCATGTAGGTGGTGGTAGAGGAGACGACTTTCATGCCCGTGCTCTAGTTGGTGGTGTTCTTTCCGGCAGAGCTCCAGGCTGTTTTGGCTATGGTCCTAGACCTCATGGCCGAGGTTTTAGGCAGAACCATGGACCGCGCTTTGAGCCGCGTTCTAGTCCAAACTCTTCTGGAGATTTCTGCTTTCCATCTTTTGAGCAGATGGCTCAACACTGGTTTAGCTCTTTCGCTAAACCTGGTGCTAGACCATTTGCTCCCCCTTACGACCACTGATTGTGCAAGATCGGGGACTGGAGGACGTTTGGATCATGGACTCAAGGTGCTCCCGCCACATGACTGGACATCGCAGATGGTTCTCCAATCTCACTCCCCCGAGCTCCAAAGAGTACATCACTTTCGGGAACAGTGGTCAAGGGAAGGTAAGTGGCATCGGCTCAATTCGCATTTCAGATCATTTCTCTTTAAAGAATGTTGCCTTGGTTAAAAATTTGAACTTTAACTTGATTTCTGTTTCACAACTTCTTGAGGATGGTTTGGAAGTGCGTTTTAAGAAGGGCAATTCTTCTGTGTTTGATTCTAGAGGGTCTTTGATTTGCTAGATCTTACCATTCATTAAAGTTTTTCGCATTGACTTCTCTAGTTCTTTTGGCCCTTCTCGCTGTTTGATTGCTGGATCTTCTTCTGAGCTCTAGAAGTGGCATAGGAGGTTAGGTCATTTGAGTTTTGATCTGCTAGTCAGGTTAAGCTCTATAGACCTCATCTGAGGATTGCCCAAGCTTAAAATGGAGAAAGATCTAGTTTGTCATCCCTATCGTCATGGGAAAATGGTTGCCGCTTCTCACTCACCTGTGACTCAGGTGATGACTTCGTATACGGGTGAGCTATTACACATGGACACTGTTGGTCCAGCTTGGGTGCGCTCAGTCGGTGGGAAGTGGTACGCGCTTGTGATTGTTGACGACTTTTCTCGATTCTCATGGGTTTCCTTTTTGGAGTCTAAGGATGAAACTTTTCATTTTGTTCATGACCTGATTTTGAATCTAAAGAATGAGAACAATGGTCGGATGCGAGCAATTCGCTCTGACAACGGCTCTAAGTTCAAGAACTCTCAGTTCGTCAACTTCTGTAGTGATCAGGGTCTTGACCATCAGTTTTCTGCTCCTTACACTCCCCCACAGAACGGCGTTGTGGAACGAAAGAACCGCACGCTAGTCGAGATGGCCAGGACGATGCTCGATGAGCACAGGACTCTTAGGTGTTTTTGGGCTAAAGCCATGAACATGGCTTGCTATTTAGCCAACCGCATTTTTCTTAGAGCTTACCTAGGTAAGACCTCATATGAGTTGCGGTTTGGTAGATAGCCCAAGGTGAGCCACTTGCGAGCGTTTGGCTGCAAGTACTTTGTGCTCAAGAAGGGAGGGCATTTGGACAAGTTTGAGTCTCATTGCTGGGATGGAGTCTTTCTTGGTTATGCTTTGCATTCCCGAGGTTTCCGTGTTTGGAACCTCGACTCCCAGCAGCTTGTCGAGACTTGTGAGGTTTCTTTCGATGAGTCCTTGCCTTCTTTGACTCCTTCTTTTGAGCTTTCTGGTGATGATGAGCTCGGAGAGTCCATCTTCGAGGAAGATGAAGATACTCCAGCTGCTGATGAGGGTGGGCCTTCTGCGCCTCCTGTTGAGCCCACACCTTCTGAGACTTCGACTGAGGACGAGGGCGGACCTCTGATCACTTCTTCCACTTCGATTGAGCCCCCTCAGTCGAGTCCAGAGGTGGCAGCTGCTGACTCCGGTGAGGTGACTTCAGATCACCAGGGATCCCGAGCAGTTCAGCGTGATCACCCCTCAGAGCTCATCATTGGTGATTTGACTGAGAGAACTTTGTGTTTATCTGGTACCTCTCTTGCTGTGTTTGCTAAATCTGCTTTTGTTGCATCGTTTGAGCCCAGAGACATTTCTCATGCTCTTTCTGATTCTAATTGGATTAATGCTATGCAAGAAGAGCTTGAGAATTTTGTCCGTAATCGGGTTTGGACACTAGTTGAGCCGCCACCAGGATGCAACCCCATAGGCACCAAGTGGGTGTTCAAGAACAAGCAAGGTGAAGATGGGGTTGTGGTGCGCAACAAAGCTCGACTAGTTACCCAGGGTTTTTGCCAGAAGGAAGGTATTGATTTTGAAGAAACTTTCGCTCCTGTTGCCCGTCTTGAGTCCATTCGCATTCTCTTAGCTTTTACCGCTTCAAAGGGTTTTAAGCTTTTTCAAATGGACGTTAAGAGTGCTTTTCTGAACGGGTTCATAGAGGAGGAAGTTTATGTTAGGCAGCCCCCCGGTTTTGAGAACCCTAAGTTTCCTCGACATGTTTTTAAGCTGCAGAAAGCTTTATACGGGTTGAAGCAAGCCCCTAGGGCTTGGTATGATCGGTTGAAGCAGTTTTTGTTGGGGAAGGGCTTTGTGATGGGTTCTGTGGATAAGACTCTCTTCTTGCTTAGAGTTGCTTCAGATTTCTTAGTTGCTCACATTTACGTGGACGATATTATTTTTGGTGGTACTACTGATTCTCTTGTGTCCAAGTTTTCTGAGCAGATGCACAGTGAGTTTGAGATGAGCCTCATGTGTGAGCTCAAGTATTTCTCAGGGCTCTAGATCAAGCAGACCAAGGATGACACCTTCATCCACCAAGGTAAGTACACTCGTGACATGTTGAAAAAATTTGACTTTGGTGGGGAGTTCAAGCCGCAGATGACCCCAATGGGCACATCTGGAGGACTGGACAAGGACGAAAGCGGCATCAAGGTCAATGAGAGAATTTCGAGGGATGATCGGTTCGCTGCTGTACTTGACGGTGACGAGGACAGATATACAGTTCGCCGTGGGACTGTGCGCGCGCTTTCATTCTTCACCACGCACGTCTCATCGGCAGGCTGTCAAGCGCATTTTCAGGTATCTCACCTATGCGCCTGATCTTGGTCTTTATTATTCAGCATCATCATCTCTTGATTTATCTGGCTTTTCGGACGCCAACTTTGGTGGGTGCCGGTTGGATCGCAAGTCGACTTCCGGTACTTGCCAGTTTCTTGGTTCATCTCTTGTGTCTTGGTCTTCTCGAAAGCAATCTGGAGTTGCTCTTTCGACCACTGAGGCTGAGTATGTAGCTGCTGCTAGCAGCTGCTCACAGTTGGTTTGGATGATTTCCACTCTACGAGATTTTTGGTTGTTCTTTCCTACCAGAGTTCCTTTGTTTTGCGATAGCACCAGTGCAATTAGTGTAGGGAAAAACCCGTGTCTCCATTCAAAAACCAAACACATTGATGTGCGCTTTCACTTTCTGCGTTATCAATATGAGAAAGGTGTCATTGACCTTGTTCATGTTGATACCCATCATCAGTTGGCTGACATTTTCACCAAACCCCTAGATCAGTCTACTTTTGAGCGTTTACGAGAGGATTTGGGGGTTGTATATCCTTTCTAGGATATTTTGCGTCAGTTTTCTTTCTTCTTTACTCTTTTCTTGAGTCTTGTTGTGTGTGTTCATATCATACATATTCTCATATCACACTTTTGAGCTGCTTCTGTTATATGATTGAACTTCTTTACTTATTCTAGCTGGTACATGCTTTTGATTACTTGTCAATGATCTTGTTTTGTTTCAGTTCGCTTGATATGTCTGATATCTGTCATATGCATGGCTTTTACGCTTTAAACTTGAAAAATGATCACCATTGCTTCTGGTTACTAGCATGCGTAGGCTGAGTGCTTTTGCGATCTGTTACATGCCTTGTAGCTAGTTCCTCACATAGATGCAGATATGCAACTTGGACATCTTTATGCTTTAACATGGAAAATATGCTATAAAAATGATAAAAAACAAAAATGAATGAAAATTCCATGCCTTTTTATGCTTGAGTTGAAAAGATCCAAGTGGGTTTGCTTTGTCACATTGCATTGTTCTGGACTGCTTATGTAACACCCCAATTTTCCAAAACAATAAAAATATTATTTAATTCAATTTCCTGGATTTTATATTTCTGAAAATACCTTTAATACCTTTCTTATACCCTTTTGAACTACATCATAGAGATAATGACCAAACCAGGAGCTGAAAATTTTTGTATAAACTCCCAAGGCCAAAATATATTTTTGAGAATTTTTATAAATTTTTATCCACTCTGGAAATACCCCAAAATATTTAATCCATTTTCTGCAATTATTTTAAACCTGAAAACCTTAGTAACAGTAATGGGCTCCCCCTCCACCCTTCTCTCTCTCCAGGCCGGCCCAGCCCGTTACCCCACGCGCCTTAGGCTGACAGCCTGACCCCACCTGTCGGCGCCGAATGCCTCCCCTCGCGCGCGCGCCCGACGCCATGGCCCCACCCGTCAGCTGCCTCCCTCGCTCGTTCGCGCTCACTGGCAGGTGGCCCCCACCTGTCGGATCCTTCGTCTCCGCGAGATCCGCCCCCAAATCTCCCTCCCTCGCCGGCCGACGCAATAATGCGCCTCGGATCCATCGCTCCCGACCCCCTTCCCCCGAATTAAGCCCGGCATTCAAACCCCCGCGCTCCGGTGACCGTTTCCCCCATTAAACCCAGCCCGATTGCGTCCCGGTTCGACGAATCTGCATGCCACCCGAACCTCGCTGGCGTTTAAACGCTTTAATCCTCAGCCACTGTCAATTGCGCCCCCTCTACCCCCGCCGGTGACCCTATTTAAACCCCCTGGCCACCCGCATTTCACCCCACGCTTACACGTTGCGAGAACGCACAGAACGCCCTCACCCCAAGTTTTAGCGCACCACCGCCGCCCCCACATCAGCCGTCGCTCGCGGTCACCGGAGTCCTTCTCCGTCCCCGCCGACTGCACCGCTACAACCGCAAGGACGACACCAACCCCGGCCACCCCTCCGTCGACGTCGAATCCCGCCAGATCGCCGTCGCCGCCTAGGACCCAAACACCTTCGCTGCCCCCGCTCGTCGCCGGCCTCGCTCCGTCGACCTTCCTTCGCCGCAAGGGTACCCTCGTGATCCCCGTAGCACTCTCTTTCCATTTTAGGCCTTAGACCCGACCGCCGTTGCCCGCCGTGGCCGCTGGCCCGCTCGCCGTCGCCGGAGAAGACGACCGGCACGGGTCGCGTACCCGTGCCGTGTCGGATCTGATCCCGACCATGCGATCGCGATCGGATGGCGCGTGTGAGCCCACGTACGCGATCTAATCCGCACCATCGGATCTAGTCGAAGCGTTACGTTTTAATCTCGCGCGTCCATTTCCATTTAAAACCCGCGATCGATCTCGTGCGTCCACGTAGTACCCTTTCACGCGTTTTAATCCTGGCCGTTCGTTTTCACTTAAACGCCCCGCCTCGCCTGCGCACGTTGGATCTGGATCCAACGGTCCGGATCGATCCAGCGCACGCGCACAGTGCGCGGGTTCACCGTGGGCCTGGCTCACCGTGGACCCGAGGAGATTTAAAATTGAAAATAAAATTCCAAAAAAGGTTTAAAACTTGTAAAATTCATATCTGGCGCATTTGAACTCTAAAAATTGCCATTCCAATTTCAGAAAATTCATAATATTATTCTCTACATGTTATGCAATAAAAACAGTAGGTTTGCTTTGGACATTTCATGTTTATTCAAATGAATATTCAAATGCCTTTAGGGTTAAAATATAAATTCAAATATTTAAACTTCAGAAAAATTTATATTTATTTCCTTTCTGTCCTTGTACTGAAAACCATTAAATTATCATGAACTTTTCATTTCAAAGTTATTTGAGAACTTAATATGACAATAATCACATTTAAACACCCCTTTCTAAAAAGGACAACTTTTTAATTCCTTTAAAATTTATTTATGAAATAAGTCACAGAACCTTAACAATTGAATTTATTTTATTTTTAATCAAACCAACTTTGACCTATGTGCTTATCATGTAATGTTATATTGTTTGATTGAATATTGTGTTCATTTTATTTTACTTTACTATATCAAAAAGACTACGACGTCGCCGAGGAGCCGGAATACTTCCCGGAAGTCCCTCCCTCGCCTTTCGCTGAACAAGGCAAGTCACCAAACCAATCTTTTGAGCATATTGAACCCATGTTTGATTAAACTATCGCTAAAACACATAGGTTATATATGCATTAGTCAAATGAACCCTTACAATATATTTATTTAGGATCCCCCGACCTTGATGTGCAACCCAAGCCATGCTCTCTAGCCTAAACTCCTTGTCACCTTATGATAAATGTTATTAGCTAGTGTCCAATGTATCGACACGATCGCTATAGGATAAAAATGAGTCGTAGTACATGGTTCTATTATATGATCCTCATTTGTTTCTTATTTATGGAATTCTGTCGGTGTTGGAGTTGTGGTTGTGAGTGAATGCATGGTGGGTTCTGGGTGCAAGCTAGGGCATTGGTCGGTAGCACCCGGGGCACTATAAGGACCGGTCTGAGGGATCCGTTGCAATACACTTACGTACTAACCACAAGTCTAGTGGGTAAGTCCTAACTAAGGTATGGATTGTTCCAAACTGAGGCCACCATTTGGAGATGGGTCAAGTAGCACCTGCGGGTGACTTGTACCAATGTGGCGCAAAAGGGGGTGCGACGTTAGCCGGGATGCGGCCCGGCGCGCCGGCGAAACCTAGAGTGGGTGGTTATCGCTTGGAACATTTCATGCCGAGGTTTTGGCACGAGTTCCCATGGTATGGGTCATCTCGTTTGGGATGAGTGCGTGCCTTGTGGGTACAGTAGTACATCTGATCAGAGTCTTAAATCTTTTCGAAAAGCCGAGCCCACGGTCAAGGGCGGGTTGCGTGACATCCCCCAGTTAGATTACTTTGAATATGTATGTGCATGATGGATTGACATGTAAGGACTGTTGTGCGAGGAGGTAAAACGTACTCCTCGAGTTAGTTGATGTTGTTGATGTTCATGTTTACTTTTCCGCATGATTAAAATGTGACCACACTAAATGCAATAACTGAAACTGTACTTTTCCGCAATGTTAGCCATTACCCTTCTTTGTTTATTATCCTGCATTATTACTTGCATTTGCAGTGGCTTGTTGAGTACTTTTTGTACTCATACCCGTTGGACCCCACAGAGGATGCTTACTATGAAGACGGTCTGGAGTAGCGACCCAGTCGAGAAGAAAGATCCTGAAGGAGATGTTCGTCATGCAGCTTTTTAATTATTTTTATTACTGTTTTCACTAAAACTTTGATGTAATAAATATGGTCTGAGTACCATGGATATTGTCGTATGTACGTTGTCGCATGATGAACCTCTTGTATTATTGTTTTTATTGGAAATTCAATAATGTCTCAATTTGTTAAATCGGGGCGCTACAATATGGTATCAGAGCCGACTTGACTGTAGTAAGCCAAACAGACCCGCCTAGCCATTAGCCACAGGAAATTATTTCTCGAAAATCTACTTTATAAACTTTGTTCCTCTCCTCACTTTTATTCAACTTGCTGTTTTGTAGATGCCGGTATACCAAGTGCACAGCTACTGCCGCCATTACGACGACTTCGTCCGGGAGCTCCGTATGATGCTCACCTTCCTCGGGTTCCTCTTCGAACCCGAATTCCAAGTTGTGTACCCCGACGAGTTCGCCGGGCCTTGTGATGTCTCCCTCACCGTCCACGGCTCCGGAGAACACCTGCCGCCCTACACCACCGCACTTGGAGGCCCGACTTTCGACGTCGCTTGCCAATGAGTCGCCCTCTAGGCCCTCATGGAGTTGAGGATGATCTACGATGATCGTCTTCAGAACTCGTCCTTCCAGCTTGTGCCGAAGCGTACTCCCGGCGCCCACCGTAGCATCTACCTCGGAGTTCACTCCGTGCGTGATCCGGTCATGGCCCGGCAGTCGCGTCTTCTACAGGCCATGGACGATCTCCATACCGAGGCGGTGCTCGACGCCGATGAGCACCATGAGGCGGTTGAGTTCCTTCGTGAAGAAACGAAGAACTTGATCCAACAGAACGGCGAGCTGCAGCACAAGATCATGCAGCTGCAGAAGGATATTGCGGAGATGGTTCCTCTTCTTCCAAGGAAGAAGAAGCCCATCCGTGAGCCCCTCCCTCGCCCCAAGAGGATCCCACCACGACCCTCCCCCGCCAGACCCTCCACCAGCGCCCCGGCACCACGCCCCGGCCTCGTCTCCGACTCCATCATCGAGAACTTTCTCGAACCCACCATCCCTCTGGAGCCGCGTACTCGTGGTTCCGAGAGCACGGAGACCGCCTCCGGTGGCGAGTAGGCGTTAGGAGTCGCTATTTTAATAAAAAGCATAATTTTGTATGTGGTGCTACCCACGACGAGTGTGTTGTGGGTAGAATAAGATCTTGATTGTAATGAACATTTACCACTTGATTTATATATGCATAAACTACTCTCGTTAATTGTGTTGTCATCTTTTTGCCTCATAACCTTATGAATTCAGAAGATGGCCGATCACCAGAACACCGGCTCCAACAACGGAGCAGGAGGAAGCCGTGATGCGCCCGAGGGTGTTGTACCCAACTGGGGTGCAACGGGCCCGCGTCAGCCTGGGTCGTCCTCCGCCAACCACCCCACCTTGGCGGAGATGATGGCGAATCAAAACCAACTGATCACCACCCTCCTCACTTAGATGCAGCACCAACAGGCTCAGTTGGACCGTCTGCAGAACGGGGAACCTGCCCCTCGCGCACCAGCACCCGCGCCCGCTCCGCAACTCTCGGAGTTTCTGCGCGTGCACCCGCCCATTTTCTCAAGCACCACCAACCCGATGGAGGCCGGAGATTGGCTTCGCACCATCGGAAAGAAGCTTGACCTCCTCCCCTGCACCGACCGGGAGCGAGTGGCCTTCGCCACTCACCAGCTTCAGGGTCCCGCCGCTGAATGGTGGGACAACTATCGTGAGTCCCAGCCAGAGGACCACGTGGTGACTTGGGCGGAGTTCACCATCGCCTTTCGTGCCGCCCACGTCCCCGCCAGTGTCATCGCGGTGAAACAGCAGGAGTTCTGCGACCTGCAACAAGGCAACCGGACCGTCATGGAGTACCTCCATGAGTTCAATCACCTCACCCGCTACGCACCGGAGGAAGTGCGCACTGACGCCCTCCACCAAGCCAAGTTCCTCCGGGGACTCAAGGATGAGCTGTCCATCCAGCTCGTCGCCACCGACTACGCCGACTTCCAATGGCTAGTCAACAAAGCGCTCATCCAAGAGACTGAGCAAAACAGGCTGGACCTCAAGAAGAGGAAGATGATCGCCTTCAAGCACCAGCAAGCGAACTCTCAGAGGCCCCGCTTCGTCCCTCCGCCACCAGCGCCCGCCTACCATCCTCGGCCCGCCTTCAGGCCACCTCACGCCACCGGTGGATCCAACGCCGGGCATCCTCGCCCCGCTCCACCAGCTCTGGCCGCTCAGCCGACACCACCCACCAAGGCCCCGATCTTGAAGGATCGCCAAGGGAGGCCGGTTGTCTACTTCAACTACCGCAAGGAAGGGCACTATTCGCACCAGTGTCCTCACCCCAAGCAGCCCCAAGGCGCGGCACCCAACCAGGCGGTTCGTGCCCGCGTCAACCACATCAGCGCGGAGGAAGCTCAGGAGGCTCCTGAAGTCGTGCTCGGTACGTTTACTTTGAATTCCGTACCAGCCGTGATATTATTTGACTCTGGAGCAACACACTCCTTCGTCGCCGAAGATTTTGTGAAAAAAAACGAACTGGACGTACTCCCTCTACCCATCCCCATGGTGACTGCCACTCCCGGCAATAGGACCTTAGCCCGCTTATACAGCCCTAAGGTTCAGGTTGACATCCAAGGAGTATTATTTCGGGCCGAACTAGTCCTCATAAAATGCACCGGACTCGACCTCATACTAGGGATGGATTGGTTGATGAAGCACAAGGGAGTGATCGACTGTGCCAACAAATCCGTCACGGTGACCAACCCTGAAGGTGCAGCCGTCACCTTTCGAATGACCCGTCGCAAATCACACGGAGCATCCCTTCGCTCGATATCTCTTGAAGAGGTACCCATAGTCAAGGAGTTCGCGGACGTCTTCCCTGAAGACCTCCCCGGAATGCCTCCCAAACGGGACATCGAATTCAGGATCGAACTTGTCCCCGGGACCACTCCAATCTCCAAGCGCCCGTACCGGATGGCCGCTAATGAACTAGCCGAAGTCAAGAGCAACATCGAAGACCTGGAGCAGAAAGGGTACATCCGACCGAGTACCTCACCCTGGGGTGCACCGGTTATATTTGCCATGAAGAAGGACAAGACCAAGAGGATGTGCGTGGACTATAGAGCCTTGAACGACGTAACCATCAAGAACAAATACCGATTGCCTCGGATCGACGACCTGTTCGATCAGCTGAAAGGATCCTCGGTGTTTTCCAAGATTGACCTCAGGTCAGGTTATCACCAATTGAGGATTAGAGAAGAGGACATACCCAAGACTGCCTTCACCTCCCGCTATGGACTCTACGAGTATACAGTGATGTCGTTCGGACTCACGAATGCCCCAGCCTTCTTCATGAACATGATGAACAATGTATTCATGGAGTTCTTGGACAAGTTCATCGTGGTATTCATCGAAGATATCCTCGTTTACTCCAAGACCAAGGAAGAACACGAGACTCACCTCCGTCTGACCCTCGGAAAGCTAAGGGAGCAGCAACTGTACGCCAGATACAGCAAATGCGAATTTTGGTCGTCTGAGGTGAAATTCCTCGGCCATGTTATATCTGCCGGAGGAATAGCGGTGGACCCAACCACCGTTGAAGCGGTAACCAACTGGCTGCAGCCCACGACCGTGACCGAGATCCGGAGTTTTCTCGGATTGGCTGGATACTATCGCCGGTTCATCGAGAATTTTTCCAAGATCGCCAAGCCTATGACCAGACTTTTGCAGAAGGAAGTAAAGTTTGAATGGACCCCCGACTACGAAGAAAGCTTTCAGACTCTCAAGAAGAAACTAGTGTCAGCCCCTATTCTGACCTTGCCAGACATCCAGAAAGACTTCCACGTCTACTGTGATGCCTCTCGTCAAGGATTGGGATGCGTCTTAATGCAGGAAGGGAAGGTGATATCCTACGCCTCCCGGCAACTGAGACCGCATGAGCTGAACTACCCGACCCACGACCTGGAGTTAGCAGCCGTGGTTCATGCCTTGAAGATATGGAGACATTACCTTGTGGGGAATCGGTGTGAGGTCTTCACCGACCACAAGAGCCTCAAGTACATATTCACCCAACCAGATCTGAATCTCAGGCAAAGGAGATGGTTGGAACTGATCAAGGATTACGACTTAGGCATCCATTATCATCCGGGCAAAGCGAATGTGGTGGCAGACGCCCTTAGTCGAAAAGGGTACTGCAATGCCATCATGATTCAGGACCAAGCTCCTTTACTTTATAAGGAGATGGAAAGGCTAAACCTAGGGATCACCACCCGAGCGTACCTCGCTGCCTTGGAGTCTCGACCTGTCTTAATAGACCAGATCCGAGAGAAGCAGAAGGAAGACCCGGACATCTTAGAGATCCAGCAGAACATGAGGAAGGGTAAAGCCCCCGGATTTTCCAAGGACGAGCATGGTACCATCTGGTTCGGAAACCGGATATGTGTACCCGACCAGCCTCAATTGAAGACCCTCATCCTTTAGGAAGCCCACGATACTTTATACTCCATCCATCCCAGGAGTACAAAGATGTATCAAGATCTGAAGGAGAAATACTGGTGGGTCAGCATGAAGAGAGAAATAGCTGAGTATGTGGCCAAGTGCGACACATGTCGGCGAGTCAAGGTAGAGCATCAGAGACCTGCCGGACTTCTTCAACCTCTCAAGGTCCCTGAATGGAAGTGGGAAGAGATAGGAATGGATTTCATCACGGGACTGCCCAGGACCCAAGCTGGTCATGATTCTATCTGGGTGATCGTCGACCGACTCACCAAGGTAGCTCACTTCGTTCCGGTCAAGACAACTTACACCGTCGCCAAGTTGGCTGAGTTGTATATGACCCGGATCGTGTGCCTTCACGGAGTTACTAAGAAGATTGTATCTGACCGCGGGAGTCAGTTTACCTCCAAGTTTTGGAAGAACCTTCAAGAGGAACTCGGCACCCGGCTGAACTTTAGCACCGCCTATCATCCACAGACTGACGGTCAAACCGAAAGGGTCAACCAGATATTGGAAGATATGCTTAGAGCTTGTGCTCTAGACTTTGGCGGAATGTGGGACAAGAACTTACCATATGCAGAGTTCTCCTACAACAACAGCTATCAAGCAAGCCTACAAATGTCCCCGTTCGAAGCACTCTACGGACGTAAGTGCAGAACGCCGTTGCTCTGGGATCAAACCGGAGAGTCGCAACTGTTTGGGACCGATCTATTAAGAGAAGCTGAAGAAAAGGTCAAGATCATAAGAGACCGATTGAAGGCAGCCCAATCCCGGCAGAAGAGCTATGCCGACAACCGTCGAAGAGACCTAGCCTTTGAGGAGGGCGATTATGTCTATCTCCGAGTCACTCCCCTCTGTGGCACTCAAAGGTTCAACATGAAAGGCAAGCTAGCACCCCGCTACGTCGGACCTTTTCAGATCCTCCGACGGCAAGGAGAAGTAGCATATCAACTTGAACTGCCCCCATCCTTGGCAGGAGTTCATGATGTGTTCCATGTCTCTCAGCTGAAGAAGTGCCTCTGTGTGCCCACCGAGCAAGCCGACCTTCAGCAGCTCAACGTCCAGGAGGACTTGACCTACATAGAGAAACCCATCAAGATCTTGGAAACCAAGGAAAGGGTAACCAGAAGTCGTGTAGTTCGCTTCTGCAAGGTTCAATGGAACAACCATCCCGCCGAAGAAGCGACTTGGGAAAAGGAAGACGAGCTAAAAGCCCAATACCCCGAGTTATTCGAGTAACGTTCCAATCTCGAGGACGAGATTCTTTGTAAGGGGGATAGGTTTGTAACACCCCAAATTTCCAAAACAATAAAAATATTATTTAATTCAATTTCCTGGATTTTATATTTCTGAAAATACCTTTAATACCTTTCTTATACCCTTTTGAACTACATCATAGAGATAATGACCAAACCAGGAGCTGAAAATTTTTGTATAAACTCCCAAGGCCAAAATATATTTTTGAGAATTTTTATAAATTTTTATCCACTCTGGAAATACCCCAAAATATTTAATCCATTTTCTGCAATTATTTTAAACCTGAAAACCTTAGTAACAGTAATGGGCTCCCCCTCCACCCTTCTCTCTCTCCCGGCCGGCCCAGCCCGTTACCCCACGCGCCTTAGGCTGACAGCCTGACCCCACCTGTCGGCGCCGAATGCCTCCCCTCGCGCGCGCGCCCGACGCCATGGCCCCACCCGTCAGCTGCCTCCCTCGCTCGTTCGCGCTCACTGGCAGGTGGCCCCCACCTGTCGGATCCTTCGTCTCCACGAGATCCGCCCCCAAATCTCCCTCCCTCGCCGGCCGACGCAATAATGCGCCTCGGATCCATCGCTCCCGACCCCCTTCCCCCGAATTAAGCCCGGCATTCAAACCCCCGCGCTCCGGTGACCGTTTCCCCCATTAAACCCAGCCCGATTGCGTCCCGGTTCAACGAATCTGCATGCCACCCGAACCTCGCCGGTGTTTAAACGCTTTAACCCTCGGCCACCGTCAATTGCGCCCCCTCTGCCCCCGCTGGTGACCCTATTTAAACCCCCTGGCCACCCGTATTTCACCCCCACGCTTACATGTTGCGAGAACGCACAGAACGCCCTCACCCCAAGTTTTAGCGCACCACCGCCGCCCCCACTTCAGCCGTCGCTCGCCGTCGCCGGAGTCCTTCTCCGTCCCCGCTGACCGCACCGCTGCAACCGCAAGGACGACACCAACCCCGTCCACCCCTCCGTCGATGTCGAACCCCGCCAGATCGTCGTCGCCGCCTAGGATCCGAACACCTTCGCCGCCCCCGCTCGTCGCCGGCCTCGCTCCGTCGACCTTCCTTCGCCGCAAGGGTACCCTCGTGATCCCCGTAGCACTCTCTTTCCATTTTAGGCCTTAGACCCGACCGCCGTCGCCCGCCGTGGCCGTTGGCCCGCTCGCCGTCGCCGGAGAAGACGACCGGCACGGGTCGCGTACCCATGCCGTGTCGGATCTGATCCCGACCGTGCGATCGCGATCGGATGGCGCGTGTGAGCCCACGTACGCGATCTAATCCGCACCATCGGATCTGGTCGAAGCGTTACGTTTTAATCTCGCGAGTCTATTTCCATTTAAAACCCGCGATCGATCTCGTGCGTCCACGTAGTACCCTTTCACGCGTTTTAATCCTGGCCGTTCGTTTTCACTTAAGCGCCCCGCCTCGCCTGCGCACGTTGGATCTGGATCCAACGGTCCGGATCGATCCGGCGCACGCGCACAGTGCGCGGGTTCACCGTGGGCCTGGCTCACCGTGGACCCGAGGAGATTTAAAATTGAAAATAAAATTCCAAAAAAGGTTTAAAACTTGTAAAATTCATATCTGGCGCATTTGAACTCTAAAAATTTCCTTTCCAATTTCAGAAAATTCATAATATTATTCTCTACATGTTTATGCAATAAAAACAGTAGGTTTGCTTTGGACATTTCATGTTTATTCAAATGAATATTCAAATGCCTTTAGGGTTAAAATATAAATTCAAATATTTAAACTTCAGAAAAATTTATATTTATTTCCTTTCTATCCATGTACTGAAAACCATTAAATTATCATGAACTTTTCATTTCAAAGTTATTTGAGAACATAATATGACAATAATCACATTTAAACACCCCTTTCTAAAAAGGACAACTTTTTAATTCCTTTAAAATTTATTTTTGAAATAAGTCACAGAACCTTAACAATTGAATTTATTTTATTTCTAATCAAACCAACTTTGACCTATGTGCTTATCATGTAATGTTATATTGTTTGATTGAATATTGTGTTCATTTTATTTTACTTTACTATATCAAAAAGACTACGATGTCGCCGAGGAGCCGGAATACTTCCCGGAAGTCCCTCCCTCGCCTTTCGCTGAACAAGGCAAGTCACCAAACCAATCTTTTGAGCATATTGAACCCATGTTTGATTAAACTATCGCTAAAACACATAGGTTATATATGCATTAGTCAAATGAACCCTTACAATATATTTATTTAGGATCCCCCGACCTTGATGTGCAACCCAAGCCATGCTCTCTAGCCTAAACTCCTTGTCACCTTATGATAAATGTTATTAGCTAGTGTCCAATGTATCGACACGATCGCTATAGGATAAAAATGAGTCGTAGTACATGATTCTATTATATGATCCTCATTTGTTTCTTATCTATGGAATTCTGTCGGTGTTGGAGTTGTGGTTGTGAGTGAATGCATGGTGGGTTCTGGGTGCAAGCTAGGGCATTGGTCAGTAGCACCCGGGGCACTATAAGGACCGGTCTGAGGGATCCGTTGCAATACACTTACGTACTAACCACAAGTCTAGTGGGTAAGTCCTAACTAAGGTATGGATTGTTCCAAACCGAAGCCACCATTTCGAGATGGGTCAAGTAGCACCTGCGGGTGACTTGTACCAATGTGGCGCAAAAGGGGGTGCGACGTTAGCCGAGATGCGGCCCGGCGCGCCGGCGAAACCTAGAGCAGGTGGTTATCGCTTGGAACATTTCATGCCGAGGTTTTGGCACGAGTTCCCGTGGTATGGGTCATCTCGTTTGGGATGAGTGCGTGACTTGTGGGTACAGTAGTACATCTCTGATCAGAGTCTTAAATCTTTTCGAAAAGCCGAGCCCACGGTCAAGGGCGGGTTGTGTGACATCCCCCAGTTAGATTACTTTGAATATGTATGTGCATGATGGATTGACATGTAAGGACTGTTGTGCGAGGAGGTAAGCGTACTCCTCGAGTTAGTTGATGTTGTTGATGTTCATGTTTACTTTTCCGCATGATTAAAATGTGACCACACTAAATGCAATAACTGAAACTATACTTTTCTGCAATGTTAGCCATTACCCTTCTTTGTTTATTATCCTGCATTATTACTTGCATTTGCGGTGGCTTGTTGAGTACTTTTTGTACTCATACCCGTTGGACCCCACAGAGGATGCTTACTATGAAGACGGTCTGGAGTAGCGACCCAGTCGAGAAGAAAGATCCTGAAGGAGATGTTCGTCATGCAACTTTTAATTATTTTTATTACTGTTTTCACTAAAACTTTGATGTAATAAATATGGTCTGCGTACCATGGATATTGTCATATGTACGTTGTCGCATGATGAACCTCTTGTATTATTGTTTTTCTATGGAAATTCAATAATGGCTCGATTTGTTAAATCGGGGCGCTACAGCTTACCATAGCACTTTGGTATGAACTAGGACGATGTAATGTATGCCAAGACCAATGTATTAAGCTTCTGATGGTCTAGTTCTAGCCTAGGCTTGACTTGGTCGGTCAGCATAAGGTTTGACTTGCAGATAACCCTTGGCAAAAATGAAAAAAGGACAATGAAAAAGCCTGAACTTTAAAAGGATAACAAGTTTGCTGAAGCACTTTGTTTCGAACAATGCCTATCTTGGTAGATATCAATTAGCTTCTGCATCTCGTGCTTTACCTTGCTTGTCAGCTGAAAAATGTGGTGATGCTTTTGTTTGCAAAAACTGAAAAATGTGTGCTAATGACTGTCTTTAGATATCATCTATTGCACTAATCATGCCTTGTGTCTTCGACAATATGTCTTTTTCTATACTTGTTAGATGTTGTAATTGCAGTCAATCATATCTGAGAAGCATGCTTTCTTCACTCCACCTGCACCCCAATTACATTCATTGCATATTTTGAGGGGGAGTTGTGTTTCAGGGGGAGTCTGTGTCTCTTTTTAAAGTGCTTGATGAGTTCACTTGTCAACAAGGGGGAGAAATGTTAGGATAAGAGTTCAAGGGGGAGTTTGGGCTTTCTCTGGGATTTGTTTCAGGGGGAGTTTTTTTTGTCCTGTTGTCATTACTCTTTTGATGTCCTTGTTGATGTTTCTGAGATCGCACTCATTTTGAGCTTTTACATTTTGGTTAACCATAATGACCACTTCGTGCTTTTGTTTGGCTTTCGGTCATTAGGGTTAAACTTTTACTTTATTTTCTTCTTCTTTGTTTTCTTGTGTTTTGTTTTCGTGTTTCCACAGTTGTTCGCAGGTACTAAAGAGCTGAAGAAGTGAAGTGTTGACAATGCACTCATCAAGGGGGAGATTGAGGAGCCATGATGAATAGCGTGGGCCTCATGGCTCCAGATGTGATGAGTCATTGTCAACGATAGTCAAAGAGGACAAAAGAAGAGAGGAGATCTGCTGCGTCATGGGTCGTGTGTGACTCAGGTACACGGGCAGCGAGCGACTGTCGAGCAGAGGGGCCGCGAAGTCGGGCTGGCCTAATCCGGGTACATGGGCCAGGAGCAGCAGAAGACCCACTGGGCTGTTGACCAGGATTGAATCAGGTACACGGGCGGTGAGCGATTGCCGGGCTGAGAGAGCTGCGGAGTCGGGCCGGCCCAATCCAGGTACCTGGTGCAAAGTCGGTGGAGGCTTTGTCAGTTTCGGTGCAAAACTGACGACCACTGATCTTGTATCGGACTATCCAGAAGAGAAGCCGTAGTCGCTACGAAAGCTTAGCTTCCGGATAAGTCATCTGTAAATAGGAGTTTACTATTTTGTCCCTAGGCCCACAGTTAGTCAGTTGAGTCTGTAAAAATATCCTAAGGGCACTTTAGTCTATTCCTTTATTTCAGCGTTTGTAAAAAACCCTAAGGGGCTCGTGGAATATTCCTAAGTGTTGGGCAGCCTATAAATAGGGCCCCAATCCCTAGGGTTAGGTTACCCCTTTGAGAATTCACTTTTTAATCAATTGGGTCACTGTTTATTCCCTGGTTCCCTGCTCATTCCCCTGTGCGCGCCGCCAGGAACGTTCTCTTGTTCATCATGAGTACTGATTCTTCCTGGCTCTGGTTTTTCTACATGCTGTGATTCTTGTGTGCAGCAATCTTTGTGAATCTGCAGTCTTGTTTTTCGTGCACCTATGGTTTATTCCTGAGTTTTTACATGGCTCTGTTGCTTCTATTCTTTGTGAGTAGTACTAGTTCTTGCTTGTAGCAAGTAGTACTCGTTGGTTCCTATAGCTATAGTGTGCTATTTTTCCTAGCCTTGCTTTTTCCTCATAGCCTTTTTGATCGAACAGATAGTGTCTAGTTTCTTCTCTAGCTGTTTCTGTTAAATCCCCTTTTTCTTGTGTGAAGTCCAACTCTGTGAAGCAGGCTTCGAATCTGCAGGCTTTGAATCCACAGGCTTCGAATCCGCAGGCTTCAAATATGCAGGCTTCGAATCTATAGGCTTTGAAGTTGTAGGCTTCGAATCTGCAGGCTTCAAATCTGTAGGCTTCGAATCTGCAAGCTTCGAATCCACAGGCTTCGAATCTGCAGGCTTCGAATCCGCAAGATTCGAATCCGCAGGCTTCGAATCCGTAGGCTTCGAATCTGCAGGCTTCGAATCCGTAGGCTTCGAATCTGCAGGCTTCGACTTTGCAGGCTTCGACACTGCATGCTTCGAAGCAGGCTTCAACACTACAGGCTTCGAATCTACAGGCTTTGAATCCGCAGGCTTCGACACTGCAAGCTTCGAAGCAGGCTTCGACACTACAGGCTTCGACACTGCAGGCTTCGCCAAGTAACTTACTGGAGACAACTTTGAACAGTAATCTCTCAATCGATTGCTGTGATTTATTTCTATGAAGTTTTGATCTGCCATGATTTGAATGCTTTGATTATTATGCCTATTAGCACTGTGTTGGTGTTTCTTTGTTTAGAACACCAGTCATTTCTAGGCTAGATACTTTTAGGTTTGGGCGATCTGTTTACGTTTTGCTGCTAAGTCTTTTGAGGTGCGTTGGGTGTTGGGAGCAGGCCATTGTTTCGAAAGAACTTTTTAGGCGCCCATTCACCCCCCCTCTGGTCGCTACTTTCGGTCCTACAGAGGCATGTATCGAAGTTGCTTATGAGCAACCTCTGTCATCACCTTTTTACCGTCTTAGTTTGCGACCTCTACGAACCTCAGTTTACCACATTTTAAGCACTGCATCTCATTCTTATGTTCTTTCCAAAAAAGCGTGCAGTTATCTTAGCACACATTAATCTTCTCATAATCCATACCGAGAGTAGAAAACATTTTTTGACTGGTACATGTCTTTCGACATCTTATGGTTCATATGAAGGACATCACTGGTTAGGTTCATGAGCTCCTTGTAACAATTATTGGAGAATGCAAATTTCGACTTAATGGCCATAAGTGGAGCACAAAGAAATCAAAACATGCATTGCAAAGCAAGCATACAAGTTCAAGCAGTAAATGAAAACATAATCAAAGTTTCATTGCTTGAACATGGAACACAAAATGAACTCACAGGTTTGAATACATGAGTGTGGCGGCTAGCACATGAGTTCTAAAATGGCTACTCAAAGTGTTATTGTTGCCTAGCCAGCCTCCACTATTTATAGGCACTCTTTAGCCCTGTGAATAGACTACTTTACCCCTAGGGTTTACACTATTTTTGTCTCTCAGATAGGAGGGTACAAATGGTAGTCTACTTTATTTGGAGTCTTCTTTTGTCAGCTTCACAGCGGAGACAACATCAACTTTTTGTAGAGCAGACACAATCAGCCTTTGTAGTTTTGGAGTCTTCTGAAGCCCCCCTTCGCACGCGAGGGGTGCGGTAGCCTAAACGAGAATCCTTGAGCCTCACGGCGTTCGCTTCACCGAAGTCCGCCTTCGATACAGTGACACTTTTAAGCCAAAGCCATCAAAGCCCTTGAGCCTTCACACCATCATCTCAGGAGTGGACCACCACGGTTTTGCAGCTACTCCTAGCTCGAACTCCGTCAGTACGTGTACCGAAGCCATGCATGGCCTAAGTATCTCAAGTCAGCCACACTCCGAAGCCCCCACCTTCGGAGTACCATCCTCAAAGTCCCTCCTTCGTCCAAGGCCTCCGCATGAAGCATTCCATGAGCACTCCGTCGCAATGTCCCTCCCCGAGCACACTCCTCGACGAACCTCACCCGAACCATGCCTTCGATGCACCTCGACTTCTGAGACCTCCGTCGAGTGAACCTTCGAGTGCCTCCATCTTGAGCACACGTCGAACGCCTTTCCTTATCGCTGAGGACTTTTTCCACCATACTCTGAAGTCACTCCTTTCGGAGTATCCTTTGAAGTGCCTCACCTCCAAGGACTTTGTATCGGGGTACCTTCAGCTGGAGCCACGCTCCGCACTATCTGCCTTTGCCTGGCACACCTTGACCCGATGACCGTCTTCGACCCCACGCATCCTTCATGACCGAGCTCCCCGCTCACCTAGCATCAAGCCTCCCGCTTGATCCAGGTTCACTCGCTGCGAATCATCCGTCGTCTCCGAAGTCACCTGCACACCATAGACAACCAGACAAGTGTATCCAGTACCCTAGAGACCTCTCCGGTAAACAACCTTCGGCACACACTCCGGTGTACCATCCAAAGTAGCGTACGCTTCGGTACGACCAAGTCAACGTGTACTGTTAGACCCTTCCGATAGTCACACTCCGCTGCAACAGCCGCAACAACCAAACCCACCGAGTCCTTCAGTGAAACAACCTCTGAACCCCTTCAGAGGGACCCCTTCAAATCCAGAAGGTAAAACATGTCAATCACTCATCACAAACTCCAAAACCAACCCTTGGTTTCTCAGTATCATACAATCAATTTCCACTTGGCATCAGCAAATGAATCCATTTTTATTGTATCACATACTATGACAAAATTTATGTGTATCAAACAATCAATCTCCACGATGAAACAAAATTCAATTGTATCACATAGTATGACAAAATTGTTGCTAGCATAGAGCAATCATTGCATATAAAAATTCCTATGTAAACATACAATCCATTATGTGAGTGAAACTCACCGGTGGTGGGATCCGGGATGTGGCGGCTGGCGGGAGGTGGCCGGGCGGGCACACAGGTGGCGACACTTAGGGTGTGCGTGCTTGTGAGAGAGCGAGCGCGCGGGGGAAGAATGGTGCTTAACTTCCATCGGCCACAGGGAAAGCCTACGAAAGTCGGCTTTCACTCTGGCCGACGAAAGTTAAGCGTTTGTAGCCGCACAGGGGAAATTCCCGCTTTAACATCCGTCGGCCACAATGAAAGTCAAGGGAAGTTAAGTTAACTTCCGTCGGCTCATGCAAGCCCATCGAATTTAATTAACTTATGTCGGCTTTTGGAAATGACGACGAAAGTTAAAAGACCCGACGAAAATTTGCTATTTTCCTGTAGTGAGGGTAAAACTGATTTGCACGTACAGAACCCTGAGAATTTAGGACCTGCACTGGAATTAAGGTATTACGTGGGACCAAAAATGACACCACCATGTAGCCATGCAATTTTCCAATCTGGCTACCTTTAGGGGCCGAGAGACATCTCTCCCATTAATAGGAGGAGTAAATTTCATCTTGACCTCTGACATCCCATGATATGTTTGACAACACACGTGAAAACGACTATTATGGTTACCTAGTTAAGTAATAGCGTTAGAAAGCATCAAAATGTGCCAGTATGCATTCTGGAATCAAATGACGATCTCAGGTCTAAGGACTTTGAAAGTGCACCATTTGAGATGACAAATGATGCATATAACAATAATAGTCCTAATAGTATCTCAAATGGTTCTATCCAACACCATGTTCACCAACATGTGTTCACATCACCAATTTGGCATCTTCGTGTCTATGATCTACAAAACATGATCATCAATCATTTGGATGTGCTAATCTATGTATTATTACTGTCCCACATGACGATAAGATCATGGATCCTTTTTAAACAACATCATTATAAAACAAATAGTGTCACATAGCCAGTCATCAACTTATCATTCAATGTAAATGACATTTATTCAAGGAACAAGATAACAATTATCCTCACACATAAGCATAGACATAAAAACATCTCTCACATATACATGACTCACTCTCGCAAGTATATAATACCCATGGAGCTCAGGTGCCCCTCATGCTTAGGTTGTCATAGAGGTTTAGTCAATGGATTTACTATGTTCAAATCCGTGTGCACCTTACAAATCTTCACATCACCTCTCTCCATGATCTCACAGATTAGCTGATATCGCTGAAGTATATGTTTGGACTTCTACTGTGATATAGGCTCCTTGGCTTGCACAATGGCACCACTATTATCACAATAGCGATTCACTGGGTTAGACGCAATAGGAACAATACCCATCTCAGAAACAAACTTTCTTATCCAAACAGCCTCCTTCGTAGCTTCCGAAGCCACAATGTACTCGGCCTCTATCATAGAATTGGCCACCATCTCTTGCTTGGAACTTGTCCAACTCATTTCACCTTCATTGAGGCAAAACACAAATCTAGATTGTGATCGTGAATCATCCTTGTCGGTTTAGAAACTAGCATCAATGTAACCACTTACAACGAGCTCCTCCTCAACACCACAAACTAGGAACATATCCTCAATTCTTCTCAAGTACTTGAGGATACTCTTTACTACTACCAGTGACTCTCACTCGACTTTGACTAATAGCTGCTCGTAACGCTTAGAGCATAAGAAACATCTGGGCACATACACAACATGGCATACATGATGGACTCGATTGCGGAGGCATACAATATCACACTCATCTTTTCCAGCTCATCAGGTGTCGAAGCACACTGAGTCTTACTAAGAGAAATGTCATGTGACATTGGCAGAAAACCTTTCTTAGAATTCTACATTTTGAACTGCTTCAAAACGTTGTCAATGTACATACTCTAGCTTAATCCAATTAGCCGCCTTGATCTATCTCTATATATCTTAATGCCCAAAATGTATGTTGCCTCTCCAAGATCTTTCATAGAGAAATATTTCTCAATGAAGTCTTGATAGCATCCAACATAGGAATGTCATCACCTATCAACAATATGTAATCCACATATATGACAAAAAACATGAGTGATCTCCCACTAGCGTTTTTGTAAACATAAAGCTCTTCTTCGTTCTTGATGAAGTCAAACCCTTTCACTACCCTATCAAAACGAAGATTCCAACTCCGAGAAACTTGCTTCAGCCCATAAATGTATTTTTTGCAACTTGCAAACTATCCCAACATTTTCTGGATCATCAAGACCTTTAGGTTGTGTCATGTAGACATCCTCACTTAGGTTTCAATTTAGGAAAGTTGTCTTCGCATCCATTTGTCGTATTTCATAACTATAAAATGTGGCAATTGCTAGGATGACCTGGATAAATTTAAGCATGGCGATGGATGAAAGTGTTTTATCATAATGAACACCTTGAATTTGTCTAAAACCTTTCACCACAAATCGAGCTTTATAGATGGGAACATTTCCATCAACATCTATATTTTTTAAAGATCCATTTACACTCAATGGTTTTTACACCATCAGGTGGATTGACCAAGTTCCAAACTTGGTTTTCTTGCATGGACTCTAAATCGTATCCATTGGCTCCAAGCCATTTCTTAGAGTCTGATACCATCACTACTTCCGTGTAGGTCTTGTTGCAGTTCAGTAGAATCTAGAACACTTTCAAGTTGCTCTCGAATTTCTTAAAGATGCACCGTGCTCCCACTAACCCCTTTAGACAGAAACTCCTTCTCAAGAAATACACCATTATGAGCGAAAAATACTTTGCCCTCTTCCCTACTGTAGAAATAGTATCCTTTGGTTTCCCTAGGATATCCCATAAAGAAACATTTGTCAGACATAGGAGTGAGCTTACCAGATGTCAAACGTTTGACATAAGCCTCACATACACAAATATTTAGAAAAGACAAATTGGGATGCCTCCCAGTCCATATCTCATATGGGGTCTTCTCTACTAACTTAGATGGAGTTCCGTTTAACGTGAAAGCGACAGTTCCTAGACCGAGTCCCCAAAAATATAGCGGAAGATCAGTGCGACTCATCATCGACCTGACCATGTCCAACAAATTATGGTTCCTTTGCTCGAACACCCCATTCCATTGAGGCGTGCCATGTGGAGTCAGCTATCTAACAATTCCACACTGCTTTAGATGGCCATTAAACTCATGGCTCAAATATTCACCTCCACAATCAGATCGTGGAAATTTGATTGTCTTGCCCGTATGATTTTATACCTCATTTTGGAACTCCTTGAAGTTTTTCAAGGATTACCACTTTTGCCTCATCAAGTAGATATAACCATATCTACTTAATTTACAAGTAAAAATGATAAAGTACTAAAAACCACCTCTATTGGTATGACTCAATTGTCCCCATTCACTAGTATGTATTATGGCCAATAGCTCATTCGCCCACTCACTTTGACCAGTGAAAGGTGTCTTTGTCACTTTGCCAATAAAACAAGACTCACATGTGCCATATGATTCAAAATCTAATGACTCCAAAAGTCCATCTCTATGGAGCTTCTGCAAGCGCTTCTAATTTGTATGACCCAAACGGCAATGCCAGACATGGGCGGGATTCAAATTATTAAGTCATCGTTTCTTTGTGTTAATGTTATAATGTGTGCATCCTCAAGACTCAAAATGTATACTCCATCCAACAATGGACAAACACCATAAAGCATACCATTTAAAAATATTGAACAACACTTGTTCTTTATTTCGAATTCAAAATCGGCTTGCTCTAAACATGATGAAGAGACAATGTTTCTGCCTAAGGCTAGAATAAAATAACAATTATTCCACTCCAAAACTAATCTTGATGGAGCGATAGTGAATAGACGTCGACGGCCAACACTGCAACCTTTGCACCATTGCCGACACGTACATCTACTTTGCCTCTTGCACACTTTCTTGACCTACTTAGCCACTTCAATGATTTTCAAGTATGACTCATCAAGTAGGTATCAAATATCCATGAATCATTAGTGCTAGTAGCAATATTAATTTCAATAACATTTATACCTGAAGCAAACGTCACACTTCACTTCTTTTTTCTATTCTTCTAGGTACATTTTGCAATTCCTGTTCCAATGGCCAGGCCTTTGGTAGTGGTGGAAAACATAAGAGCTAGCAGGGCCTGACCTGGATCTTCAAGTCAGTTTAGACTTGGAGCTCAAGATCACATCTTGAGCCTTAGCCTTACCCTTCCTCTTTCTGTTTTTTCCTTCGTGTTGAACCACCATTACATGGATATGATTATTTCTCATGTTCTCCTCGTTTGTCTGGAGCATCCCATGCAGTTCAGCCAAGGTCTTCTTCAATCTGTTCATATGAAAATTCATAATGAACAAATCAAAGCTTGTAGAGAGCAATTGAAGAATAGCATCCGAGGCCAATTCTTGATAAAGAGGAGAGCCAAGTTTTTCTAGGTTCTCAATGTAACTAACCATTTTGATCACACGAGGACTCACTGGAATGCCCTCTACTAGCTTATAATTAAACAACGCTTATGAGACATTGAATCTCTCGGCCCTTTCCTGATTCTTAGACATGCCCTTCAGCCGTATGATCATATCTTAGACATCTCTTTTCTCATATTACTTCTAAAGATCAGAAATCATATAGGCAAGCATGAGACAACTTACATCAACTGAATCAGTAGCATGCTTCTCATAAGCACACCTTTCAATGAGGGGAGCATCATCCCAATGTTCTTTTCGGTGGGGTTCCTCTAGAATCTATTCCTTTTTCTCTTGATTGAAAACAATTCTCAAGTTTTAATACCAGTCAATAAAGTTTGTTCCATTCAATTGTTCTCTTTCAAGAATAGACCGCAAATTGAAAACGGAAGTGCTCTTAAGAGAAATAGGTGGCATGATCTACAAAATAATGCAAGGTTCAACACTATCTATATTTATCTTTTATCCAATAAAATATGTTCTACTATATTAAAAACAATGACATTCCCTTTAATGACTAATAGTGGTACAAGATCCATATTCAACTAACTCTTAGTGAGCATTGGCATCACTACTAGAAGCTAACTAACATAGTTAAGCAACTCTTTGCTAATCACATCACATGCGACTCTTGTTTGTTGGGGTAGAATGCAATACCCGACTCCCAACTCCATGCCCCATAGCCCAAAACCGTTTTGATAGCCTTGTTAAGCAAACCAATACTGTGCATGTGGTAGTCCGACGTCCACCCTAATTAGTCAAGATAAAATACAGTACCCTGCTTTGGTACACCCACTATCAATGATTGAGAGCCTTGGTAGGTTCTTCTATTGAAAATAACATCGATACTTAATTTTCTAAGGGGAAACTATTCTACCAAAGTAATGATACCTATCGCGCACGAAACAAGAAATAATAGTATGATAGGAACATATGTAAGCACCAAAGACAACCACATTTACTGTGACATAGTTTGGCCCCTTCACATGGTGATCTCCATCTCCATGGCCCTTTTCTTTTGTTCTTTAGATATCCATGAACATATACTAGTAACATGAGTGGAAGCATTACATGTTGACACACAGATCATACAACCATTAATCAATGTTGGGCTGTAAACAATCATGGTGTGCATGCCATGTTAATTACATGCAATGCATATCATACATTTTCTTCAAGGCCATACAAGTCACAACATTCTTCAACAGGCTCGAGATTTCTAGTCTCGGTGGATCGGAATTTCCGATTTTCCCTCTCTATCTTACATTTAATTTGAGATCGAGACTTTCGATCAGGTATCAGAAGTTCCAATGCCTCAAGATTTCCAAAAATTCAACAAACATAAGAATATATCTAATCTCTTTCCACAATGTATCTCCATACATGATCAATCCAGATTTAACACTACGCACGTAGGCTCTAATACCACTGTTGGGATATGGGGAGGCTACGCTAGACATCAATTTTAAAAATTCAACCCTTAACCCAGGAACCATGTGCATGAGTGATCATAGATCGGTAGCTTCTAATGCGAGACGCGAAAGGTGTAGTGGAAGAAGTTGTTGAGGAAGCACATCCTCGCTCAGCTCCTCGTCGATCCGTACATTCGTCGATGACCGTCACAACGAAGACCATTGGTAAAGATGATGAAGACTGGTGATCTCCTTGAGGAAGATGACCATGAGTGCCGCTATTCGAGCAGCACTTCCATGGAGTCCACGCATATAGGGATGGATTCCTCTCAATACAGCATGATAGCCCCGCTCGTGAGATCTAGGGAGCGAAACCCAATCTCAACCTTTGAGATCAAGGTGGGAGAGGAGAGGAGAGGTGTGGTGGCTAGGGTTTTTTGTAATGAGAACTTATACAACTACTTGCCATGACCTCCTCCACCTCCCTTCATATAGACACTAGGCTTGTGCCTTTAATCATAATTAAAGTCTAACATATTCAATCTGTTTCACCCCGGTCGTAATATCCGATACTCTATCGTAATTTCCGATCTGGACTCTCGGTCCGTAATTCAGAAATAGTAAGAACTTCTAATACCCTATTGAAACTTCCAACCATCCTAGATTCTCGGAACTTCCGATTCCAAATCGGAATTTGCAATCAGCTCCAAACGTCAGAACTTCCGATAACATATTAGAACTTCCAATACCTCCAAAAACTGACTTACAGAGAGCGCCTGGCATGATCAGAACTTTCGATCCACCAAGAATTTTCTTGGTAAAAATTCATTAGGATTCGGTCATGTACTTTAGATTTTATAGGAAGGCACTAGAGAAGGGAAGGGGATGGGTCTGGAAGGCAATTATGAGGCTTCCTAAAATAATATCATGTCATGAATACATTTTCTATTTATTTATTATTTCTATATAAAACTAATCAGATTTTCATATACATGATCAACATTCCATATATTAATGATTTCCATATAAAACATATCATCTTCTATATATTGATGATTTCTATATATTAATAATTTCCATATAAAATAGATTAGATTCCATATATTGATGGTTTCAGTGTATTAATAATTTTCATATAAAACAAAAGATTAACTTCCGTATAAAACAGACAGGCCTAGCAGTAGTGTAAGTAGGGGAGGCCATAATAGGGTCGGCCGACCCAAGAGAGAGAAAGAGGAAGATCAAATGGCTATGATTTATTAGATGTGAATGAAAGCTATGATTTACATATGGGTGGTGAGGGGGACACTTGTTGGCGTAAAAGAGTACGCTAATAGGTTTGAATAGCCTCGAAGGGCTAATTGAGAGAAAAGATTGACTATGGGCTGAAACAGGCCTCCGAATAGGATAATAGTCTTAGATCAGTTCGAAGTATCTCTTATTATGTGAATTGATCCCCTTATTACAATAGAAGGGAGGGGAATTTATAGGAATAGATTCAATAGGGAAATACTTCTCTACCCTCTAGTAACAACCGTCATAGTGGACTCTATTTATTAGGCTCCGTAGGGCTAAAATGGGAAACGCTCATGTGAACAACCAGGTAAAGTAAACATCTTGTCCAATTTTATGGTGTCACTTCGGAGCTTAGGACTTCAGGAGACAGCAGGGTTACGGGGGCCACCATGATGTCTTCTAGGCTCCGGATCCCTCCTTCGGAGGACCATAGTGGAGATGGAAGGGTTCGCACCTTGCATGCTGTGAAACTGCCCTTTGGAGCTGTCCTTTTAATGGTAGCACTGATGGGATTATTTCTCCCCAATAGTACACCCTCAAATATGTCTTTTCGAACGCCCATCATCATGGGAAAGGCAATATACGCAAGAAATAATTACATGCTTTGTTCTTATAATACCGGTGGTAGTTACAAATAGTTGTGTCACACCCTGAGTCATGAAGGGGGTCAGACGAAGGGGTATAAATATTGAGTGCCCACTATCGATGCCTTTTATGGGGCTTCGACTTGTAGGGGCATGCATTCGGCTCTGAGTGGCCGATTGTTACACAAGCACTCCTAACGTTTGCCTAGGGATCTCTGGGTATTGCCTCAAGTAACCAATCGTCATTTCTGATGGGAAATCACTTCTGAAATCCCAACCGTCACGGATATTCAGGGATCTCATTTCCAAGAGTTTTTTAGTGGAGGCCCCACATGTCAATGATGGGGGTTGGCATAAGAAAGGTGAAAATATGAGTCACACAGAAGCTTGTAGTATAAGCCCTGGACCCTATAAAAGGGAAACAATGTCCTCCGTTATAGTGAAATCTCCTAGTTTCCATAGCATAGCTTTGGAAGCCCTTCTCTTCAGTCACTTTCATTCCCGTTTCTCGAGCGCCTCCAGAAATCATTGAAAATGACCAAGAATAGCACTAAGGGGTCTGCCTCAGACTCCCCTCTCATCCATCAGTAGGCGACAGTGGTGGCGGCAATGGTATAGGCAGTGGCACTAGGGGCTTCAGCCATCCCTAAGGTTTACACTCCTCTGGACCTCTGACCGCCCTCCGAGAAGTACTCAGAGCAGACCTTTGTCCTAGACCGATCGACCTACACCGAGGAGACAGTAAAGGATGTAGCGTTTGAGTGGCTTGGACCTAGGGTCATGGCATGGTTCCCTGAAGATGAAGTCATTCTCGAGTCGTGCGAAAGGGAAGTAGTGGTCTTCGAGGCCTTTTTCGATGAGGGGCTCGTGCTGCCCTCATCGGAGCTTAGTCGAAGTCCTTTGGCTTTACCATGTGTAGCTCCGATAACTCTCTTTGAACTCCATCACCCGCTTGGCTATCTTTGATTGGGCCATGCAAGCAGAGGGGTGTGAAGGGAGGGCCAAAGTCTTTGCGGTGATGCATGAAGCCAGCTGCCAACCGAAGAAGTGGTATAGCCTCGATGCCTCGCCGAAGCTATTGGCCTATGGGAGCATCAACTTCTAGCTCTAGAAGGAGTTCCAGAACAGCTTCCATGCGACGGATATCAATGAGCGGTGGTACTCTGACTAGATCCTCTGTTGGTTCTATGTCACAGTGGGAGTGGACTACGGCTTGGTCGGACCCCCTTGGGAGATCCTATACCGGAGGGAGGCGGAGGTTTCATAGGACGTGGGCTCGATTCGGGCCCATGTACGACTCATGGATATTGTTGCTCAGTGCTTGAGCACGCGAGACTTAGCAGAGGAGTTCAAAATTGGTGTGGAAGACCAACTTGATGCTCAACGTCTTCAATGGTGAGAGTTCTGAGGCCAAAGGCGTGCTCTCCAAGGAGTTGATACTAGGCAAGAAGACATTGCCAACATCATTCTTCATCGTCGATGTACAAGGTAACTATAGTGTGTTGCTTGGGCGCGACTAGATTCAAGCGAATCGCTGCATTCCTTCTACTCTCCACCAATGCCTAATTCAGTGGAACAACAATGAAGTAGAAGTCATACCCACAGACACTTCGGCTCAAGTGGCATTGGCCGATGTGTTAGTAAACGCCGTTCACAACAAGGTAGAGTTCCTGTCAGGTAGAGATCTTTCGAATTACGATTTTGTTAGCGTGTCCGGATGACGTTTTGTACTAGTGTCTGTAAAGCCGGCTGGTGTAGCATGACTGTTTTTATATTAGTAGTCATGTCTAGCAAGAGTAATCTAGATTGGCTAAACTCTCCTGTAGAGCAGTATCGGTCTACTAAAGATGGTATCGCCGAAGCCATCAAGGACTTTAGCGAAGTAGATAAATTAGGACAAGGTTTCGTGTCGGCCGATCCCTTAGAAGAAGTGACCGATAAGAGATTGAGGTCTTTAGAAGCCATAGAAATAGATAAGAGGAGAGTAGCTAAATCCTACAATAAGAAAGTGTTGACACAAAAATACGCCCCCGCACTTGGGCCGGTTCGATGTCCAAAAGTATCACAACGATACCGACACCACGTTCCAACTACCCTGGATAGTGACAAAGGATTTGGAGTCGCCAGACAATCAGATAAATAATTAATATTTTAATCCAATTGGCCAAAAGTATTGATAGCAATGTAAACAGTAACAAAATGACCAAAATACCTGGAATCGGCCGATTCAGAGGCCGATTTAGAGTTATAGCTGATGCTGGTCCGAAGGGTCCTTGGGACGCCTTCGGCCTCAAGCCCGGTCAGACCGGAGGTACAACCCCGGTCAGACCAAAGAGCTGCGAAGGGGCTTCGGGCGGTATCCCGAAGGTAAATGCGAAGTGCGACTCCGGTGGTATGACCGGCGAAGCTTCGTCGGTCGGACCAACCATGCTACTCCGGTCACACCGAGCGAGGGGATCTCCGGGTGTCGACCTTCGAACGTGCGGAGCTCCGGTGCATAGAGCTTCTGAGGTTAGGGCTTCGACGGGCTTAGACCTCAGCTTCGGCACGCCCAATGCGAAGGTTGCAGGTCGGACCGGTGAAGTACCGTCGGTCTGACCGGCTGTTGCCGACAACGGCGTGACGAAGGCCTCCGGTCAGACCGGTACGCAACACCGGTCGGACCGAAGTAACAGATCCAATCTGTTAATCTTTGGTAAACATAGCAAACAATCTCGAATTGCTCCCAAACTTCGCAGGGATGTTTGAGAAGGCAATTGATCTGTAAAACAATAGGAGATCAAACACAATTCGGCTGGAGGGCCAAATTGCCGGATAAGGGAATAAAAACCGATAAAAAGGGTAGTAATCTGCTACGTGGATTAACGGGAGGTTCACAAGCAAACCAGCAAGGGTTACCGTGATTACGGACGCGGCAGATGGAGGGCTTTCAAGCAAACCCATGAAGATGTAGAAAAGTAAAGAAAGTAAATACGATTCAAAGCTAGGGCTTTGGATTGATATGTTGGGGGGCTTTGAATCGACCTTGCCCCCCTAGTATTTATAGGGGGTGGGCTAGTTATCCCTGGCTAGAGATAGAGTTAGATGCATCCAAAACCATGTTGAGATAAGTTTTGGGCGAAAACATCTCTAATCCTACTCGGATCCGAAATCCAAACCCTGGTCGGTCTGACTGAGCCCATGGGTCCGGTCTGACCGAACCTGGCCGGTTAGATCGGCCTACCATCACCGGTCAGACCGACCTTTGCTATGTTGACATATTTTCGGTCAAAAATACTGTTTTTTAGTATTTTCCTAGTTTTACCATTAATGCCAATTTTTGCTATAAACACATGCCCCCTGCCTTTTAGCAAACTTAGTGAGCTAAAAGCACGACGGGCCTTGGGCGATACCTGCAATATCGACCTTTTAACACTTCAAGCTAAAAGTACTTTTTTAAATATCTACCATTCAAAGCCCTTCGAAATAGCTCTCCTTGTAAAGATTCTAGGACATATGCATTGCCCGGAGCGATTCCGACTAACTTAAAAGGTCCTTCCCAACTCGGTGACCATTTACCAAATTTTGAACTCCTAGCGCCTAATGGAAAAATCGTCTTCCACACCAAGTCATTGATTTGAAATGATTTTGCCTTAACCTTCTTGTTGTAGGCCCTAGCTACTCTTCTTTAATATCTCTCTATTGCCTCTAGAGCCTTCAACCTCTTATCGGTCACCTCTTCTAAATTATCCTTACGAAAAGCATGGGCTAGTAGAGTTTGATTTTTAGAGGTACCGGTCTGACCGGAGGCCTTCGTCACGCCGTTGTCGGCAACAGCCGGTCAGACCAACGGTACTCCACTGGTCCGACCGGGAACCTTCCCACCGGGAGCGCGGAAGCTGAGGTCTGAGCCCATCGAAGCCCTAACCTCAGAAGCTCTATGCACCAGAGCTCCGCACGTTCGAAGGTCGACACCCGGAGATCCCTTCGCTCGGTGTGAACAGAGTAGCACGGTTGGTCCGACCGACGAAGCTTCGCCGGTCATACCGTCGGAGTCGCACTTCGCATTTACCTTCGGGATACCGCCCGAAGCCCCTTCGCAGCTCTTCGGTCTGACCAGGGTTGTACCTCCGGTCTGACCGGGCTTGAGGCCGAAGGCGTCCCAAGGACCCTTCGGACCAGCATCTGCTATAACTCTGAATCGGCCTCTGAATCGGCCGATTCCAGGTATTTTGGTCATTTTGTTACTGTTTACATTGCTATCAATACTTTCGGCCAATTGGATTAAAATATTAATTATTTATCTGATTGTCTGGCGACTCCAAATCCTTTGTCACTATCCAGGGTAGTTGGAACGTGGTGTCGGTATCGTTGTGATACTTTTGGACATCGAACCGGCCCAAGTGCGGGGGCGTATTTTTGTGTCAACTTCTTCTTATTGTAGGATTTAGCTACTCTCCTCTTATCTATTTCTATGGATTCTAAAGACCTCAATCTCTTATCGGTCACTTCTTCTAAGGGATCGGCCGACACGAAACCTTGTCCTAATTTCTCTACTTCGCTAAAGTCCTCGATGGCTTCGGCGATACCATCTTTAGTAGACCGATACTGCTCTACAGGAGACTTTAGCCAATCTAGATTACTCTTGCTAGACATGACTACTAATATAAAAACAGTCATGCTACACCAGCTGGCTTTACAGACACTAGTACAAAACGTCCTCCGGACACGCTAACAAAATCGTAATTTGAAAGATATCTACCTGGCAGGAACTCTACCTTGTTGTGAATGACGTTAACTAACACATCGGCCAATGCCACTTGAGCCGAAGTGTCTGCGGGTATGACTTCTACTTCATTGTTGTTCCACTGAATTAGGCATTGGTGGAGAGTAGAAGGAATGCAGCAATTCGCTTGAATCTAGTCGCGCCCAAGCAACACGCTATAGTTACCTTGTACATCGACGACGAAGAATGATGTTGGCAATGTCTTGTTGCCTACTATCAACTCCATGGAGAGCACGCCTTTGGCCTCAGAACTCTCGCCGTTGAAGACGTTGAGCATCAAGTTGGTCTTCTTCAAATCATCCTCGCCCCTGCCGAGTTTCTTCAATAGGGAGTAAGGCATTAGGTTAATAGTGGTGCCACCGTCAACAAGCATCCAGATGGCCTCTGTCAATGTGACCTCTGCCGTAGAGAGGCTTCAGATGGCGAGCCGAGTCCTCGGGCTTCTTAAAAATAGAGTTGCGTGGGCCGAGGTTTAACTGAGCGACCTCGGCCTCGTCCTGTGGTAGTCCGAATTTGGCGGGCAGCATGACGACGTTGATGTCCATCGCCTGGGGTGCGGGACACTCAGAGACGGGTGAGTAGTCATCGTCGAGCATGTCTTCTTCATCGTCGCTCAGACTAGGAGCCAGATTGGTTATCTCAATTGGCTTAACTTTCCATATCTGTCTCGTAGTTGGTCGAGGGCAGATTTCTTCAAAAATAGCGTCGCGCTCATCCTCGACCTTCTTCTTGGCATCTCCTGTGCTCGTAGTTGTGGTAGGCACCTCTTTTGTTCTTGTTCCCAAGATGGTTGTGGCTTGGTGCCAGGTTCCACTGCGTTGTTCTTGTCAACATTAGCCGAAGTGGTACTGCCCACCTCGGCCTCGCGCACTCTATATTCGGAGGAACCTTCGCTGTAGATCCCAGCAATCGGATCGGCCTCGTTCGGCCGATCGGACTAGGCTTCGGCGCGGGCTTCGACCGATGCAGGGGACTTACCTCCATCAGACATCGGCGATGGGGCCTTCGGGATTGGGACTTCTTGAGACCCTACTCTGACTGTGATAGCTTCAAACTCCCTGTTCATTGCCTCTTCATGCCCGTATCCTTAGACTTCGCTGAGCCGACTAGGAGGTACCACGGATAGCCTGTGGATGATGCCTCCCTCTGCTGCATCTATTTGTCCCTGCCATTCATAACACTCCGAAGGAAAACAAGGCATAGTGTCAAGTTGCGGAGGGTACTCTGGCTTTCAGACATATGGAGTCCACAAAGTCCCTCCCCAGTTGTACGGCGGAGGGATCGGTGGCTCAAGTGACTTCGCCCACTGTGGGGTCTCAGACCAGATCAGTGAGGGGTCCTGCCATGCCGGAGGTACGTTCGGCCAGTGTGGGCCGAAGCCTCCTGTCGAAGGGTTCATCCAGAGAGGTGCGGGGTTCAGCCATTGGGGGCCAAACTTGCTCCGCATGGGGTTTGGACACTGGGGTCTGAAGCTACTGTACGGGGGGCTTGTCCATTGAGGTTCGAAGCCACTGTACGGAGTGTTAGGCCACTGTGGCCCGAAGTCACCATGCGGAGGGTTCTGCCATTGCAGTCCAAAGCCGTCATGTGGAGGGCTCGTCCACTGTGGTACGAAGCCACTCTCCGGATGCCTTGCGCCCTTTGGTTGACTTAGTTTCTTAGCACGGGGCCTGTTTCCTTGGCATTTCTTTGGTGCTTGTTTAACAACATCCTATATGTTACCTTCGGCTTCTTGCGAGCCTTAGCCAAAGGAATGCTAACATTTTGCTTCCACACTCCCACCTCGGGGTTCTTAGGTATGAGTGTGCATGTGCGCGGCTCTCCAACAATTACCGCATTCCCTTTAGTCTACTTGGCCTGTTCTGGCCGAATCAACACCTTCTTCTCATTGAGGTCGACGGCGTTGACGAGGAAGGGATATTTGTCCAGCTTCATCTTTGGACTGTGGTCTATTTTCAATTGTCCTTCTTCTATGGTCGATTGAACATGCCTCCAAAAAACATTGTAGTCATTAGTATTATGTGAATGTTAATCATGCCACTTACAATATGGATGTTTCTTCAACTCATCGGCAGATGGAATGACTTGGCCTTTAGGCAACTTGAGAAGCTGGTTATTTAAGAGAAAATCAAATATTTTATCAAACTTAGTTATGTCAAATGAGTACTTGACCTCAATAGGCCGATTCTTCGTGGGAGATGGTCATAACTAGGAGCAAGTGATAGGTTTACTCTTAGCATTCCAAACCCATTCGACAATGTACATGTCGACTGAATCCTCCTCTTCTGATTCCTCCTCATCGGAGTGTTCCATGACATGGATTTCAGCCGTACGCTTGTTAAACGTCTTAATAAACTTTTTATCTTTGGATCAGCCTTTTAGGACCAAAGCGTGCTGCAAGACTTGGCTAACCTCTAAGAAGTTCTGGTTGTCTAGTCTCTCTTTAATCTCGGAACGTAACCCACTAAAAGCTAGATCTGCCAAATCCCTTTCTGAAATATTAAGGCTGAAACATCAGTTTCTAGTATCCCTAAAATGCTTGATATACTCAGAGACGTTCTCGTTAGACTTCTGCCTAACCGATGTCAAGTGTGAAAACCTAAGTTTTGTCTCACCTGTGTAAAAGTAGTCATGGAATTTTTGTTCCAATTCATCCCACGTCTTAATGAAGTTCGACGAGAGCACCGAAAACCAAGTGAAAGCGGTGCCGGATAGCGAGAGAGAAAATAGTCTATGTTTTAGAGCGTCTGACCCGCTAGCTTCTCCACATTGTGCTAAAAATTGACTAACACGCTCTAGTGTGGTTTTGTTACCTTCACCGTCAAACTTAGTAAATTCAGGAACTCTATAGCCGTGAGGGTAGGGTATTGTATCGAAATGATCGGGATATGGCTTCCGGTAAACCATAGCCCAATGCCTAGGCACGAAACCGGCGCATTCCCTAAATAGTGCACGAATTCGCTCTTCTAGGTCATCTTGGCCCACTGCCTGCGCACGTCTCTTGTGTGGGGGCACGACACGCTGTGGGATATCGGCGTGTCGGCCATGGGCCTCTTCCCTATGCGCTAGCTGTACAACGTGCTCAAACCCAGGTGCCTGTGCATGTGGTGCGGGTAGCGTGGGCAGGGCTGGCGCCGGTGCAGGTGGTGGTGGTGCGTGGTATGCGGTGCTAGCTTGACCATAAGCATAATGACTAGTCTCAGCCACGGATGCTGGGACCGAAGACGCAATGGTTTTTCTAGTGCTACCATCAGTTCTGCTGTACACATGATTTACCGGAGGTATACTAGCAATAGGGGCTGATGGTATGGCCTTAGTAAAGCCGAACCTTCTAAGTGTCACCTCCACTTGGGAGCTAATTGCCAAATCTAAATGGTTTGCTAGCGAAGCGCTAACGGCCTGATCTACCGATGTAGCTATTTTTGCTCAATCTCTAAAGAAGATAAACGAGGCGATATGGGTGTTACCTTGAGCTGAGCAAGGTCGGGGGTGATGATGTCGTGCTTGATGAAGCCTGCATGTGTCTTGACATAGCTCCCAAGCATCATGTCTTGATCTCTGCTCGGTTGAGAAACCATGTTGCAGAACATGGGTTTGATACTCTAGATGTGATGAGTTATTGTCAACGGAAGTAAAAAAAGAGACATGAAGGCCTGCCATGTCTGAGGCACGTGTGACTCAGGTACACGGGAAGCAAGCGACGGCCGGGCAGAGGAGCCGCAGAGTCGGGCTGGCCCAATCCGGGTACATGGGCTAGGAGCGGCATATGATCCACTGGTCTATTGATTGGGTTTGACTCAGGTACACGGGTGGCGAGGTACTGCCAGGCTGTGGAAGCTGTGGGGTCGGGTCAGCCCAATCCGGGTACCCGGTGCGAAGACGGTGGATGCTTTGTCAGTTTCGGCGCAAAACTAACAACCTATGATTATTTTGTTTTTTGGATAATAATATTTAGATTTTAAGTCCAGAATATTTTTATTTGTGTCAGTTGATTTTTCCAAAGGTATTGTAGTAATTTCGGAATTTATTTTAGAGTCAGTGTAATTTACCCGAGGGGTAAATTAGTATTTTTCATGTATTAGGAGTCGCCTATAAGTAGGCCCCTACCCCCCTAGGGATAGTATGACCGTTTATTCAATTTTCAATCTACAGTCCACGTACGGTATTTTTTCAATCTACAAACATTTTCGTCTTCCTCTGAACGCCAGCGTCATCACATTCTTCCACGGCTGGTCATCACGCGGATCGAAACCCACTGTTGTTTTTTGTGTTCCCACGGTGAATTAAAGTTCCAAGGCAGCTGCAGTAAAATCAATCCGTCTAATTGAGAATAACCATGAGCTACAAGTCTAGCCTTGTTTCTAACTACAGTCACATCCTCCCCTTGTTTGTTTTTGAAAATCCATTTTGTTTCAATAAAATGAACATTTGGTGGAGGATCAACTAAAGTCCAGACTTGGTTTATCTCAAAATTTTCAAGTTCTCCATGCATGGCATTGATCCAACTAGAATCAGAAAGTGCATGACTAACATCTAAGGGCTCAAAAGAGGCAACAAAAGTGGAATCAATGAAATGAGCATGAGAACGTGTTACCCTTTGATCAAGCTCACCAATGATCTGCTCGAGAGGATGCATCCTTTGAACATGATGTGGAGCCTCATGACAGGATGCAGTCTCCCCCTCAACTTGTGCCTTGGTGTGGTCCAAGATGACCGATGTCGAGGCAGTTTCTTCGTGACCTTGCGCCGAAGTAGTCGAAGCGGGGTCGGCTTTGGGGATTGATGTCGAGGGTAGTAGGGGTTCATCCTCAAAATCTCTGGGATCTTCATCTTCAAAGATGGTTTGCTCCATGTCATGTTCATTTGCCTGTTCAAAAGTAGAACTAACAGAGGGGGTTGATTTATCAAAAGTCACATCACATGACTCGATGATAGTGTTAGTTTCCAAATTGAAAACACGATAAGAATGACCATGTTTAGTGTAACCCAAAAAGATCCCATTAAAAGAACGCGACTCAAATTTGTCCAAATTTCCATGTTTTAGGATAAAGCAATGACAGACAAAAACTCGAAGATTAGTAACTTTGGGATGTCCCCAAAACGCAGCTCATAAGATGTCAAGTTCAATATTGAGCGCAAGAAGATTCGGTTTGAGATGTAACATGTAGTGTTCATGGCCTCAGCCCATAATTTCCTAGGAGTCATGTGCTCATCAAGCATCGTCCTAGCCATCTCAACCAAAGTGTGGTTTTTCCTCTCAACAACACCGTTTTGTTGAGGAACACGCGGAGCAGAGAATTGATGTTCTATGCCATGCTCCATGCAAAAATCAACAAAGAGGCTATTCTTGAACTCAACGCCATTATCACTTCGAATGAATTTTAATGAACCATGGAGTTTAGTGAAAAGTCTCAAAGCTAAGCTCCGAAAGTGTGAAAACACTTCATCCTTGCTGGCAAGAAAGAAGACCCAAGAGTAGCGAGAGAAATCGTTGACAATGACTAACACATACCACTTGCCCCCTAAAGAACTAACCCGAGAAGGACCTAAAGTGTCCATGTGGAGAAGTTCTACGGGTTGTTCAGTCATCACCGTGGTGACTGGCGATTGCGAAGCGGCAATCATTTTTCCATGTCGACATGGAGCGCAAACTAAATTCTTCTCAAACTTAAGCTTGGGCAATCCTCGGATCAGATCTAGGGCACTCAGACGAGTAAGCAACTCAAAGATCATATGCCCTAATCTCCTATGCCACTTCCAAAGCTCAGAAGTCGAATGTGCAACAAGACAATGAGAAGAACCAGATGACTCAGAAAAATTAGCTCCAAAAACTTTCCAAACTCTAAAGATCTTACAGACCACAACGCCATCATAATTGAGTAATTGCAAAGTATCGCGATGGAATCGCACTTCGAAGCCCTCATCAAGCAATTGAGATACAGAAAGCAAATTGTATCCCAAATTTTCAACCAAAGCAACATCTTTGAGAGTGAAATTTGAGTTGATTCTTACCACACCTTTACCTTTCACTCTACTCCTTCTATTGTTGCTGAAGGTGATATGTTCTTTTTGCTTGGTTGTGGTGAGGCTGGAGAACCATGTTGCATCTCTGGTCATATGGCGCGAACAACCGGAGTCTATGATCCCCGTGGCCTCCAAGACTCGGTCTGGCGCCTACACATGATAAGAAAATCTCGATTGCTCAGTGCTGGGGTGAGTGAAAACAAGACGAGGCATCCAACACTAAGTGATACGAGTAGTAGGCACAATAAAAATAGACTATCTATGCATAGGAAAATCAGAATGATGCAAAGTGCGAGGTCTATCTACATGCTGAGATCCAAATGCATGTCGAGGTCTCCTAACCTATCGAGGCACAAAGTTACTCACACGGGGTCTACCACCATATGGAACATGGTGAATACCTCAAGAAGCAAGACCTCTCCGGGAAGTACGAGGAGCCTCAAAAACAGGACGTGAGTAAAACTCAGACTCATGGATACCTTGAGATGGGTAATGCATGTCCTGGAAACTCATCGCCTGAGAGCGTCGCTCATCCTTGATGCGACGAAAACAGAACCCGATCAAATGACCCGCCTGCTAATAGTAGGAACAATAAAATACTCTTCTAGGGGCACTCTCATGGGTCATAGGAGCAATTCTCACATGCTACTTGGGATTCTGTTGTGTGGTTTTCTTGGGAGGGATTTTCTTGGCATGCGGAGTGGTTTTCTTTGGAGTCCAGGTAGGCTTTTTAGCTGATGGAGTGTCTAACAGGGCTCTTTCTTTCTCTAAGGTAGTGGGTGAGGTAAAAACAATTTTTTCTCACTGTCTAAAGGAATCCTCTCAAAACCCAAGCCCAGAGCTAACCCTGCCCTATCAGCACAAATCTTGGTTTTGGCCAAGAGCAAGTCCATCCTACCCTTTCCATCAGTGCATTTGTTAACCACAGAAAGAAGGTATTCATTTTCAGTCATGAGGTGTTCAGCTCGCTCCCTAACAATGCCTAGTTGGTACTTAAGGGTTATGCAAGTGTCACACATAGGTTGCACATCCTTAGAACTACCGGCCCTCTCCAATCTAGCCTCTAAATCCTGAACATGCTTATCACGTAAATCAATGCTCTCACGTAATAAAGAATAGTTCATGCATTCATTTTCATCCTGAGGACTAGAATCAACCATCAAAAGCTACTTCTGTGCAGTCTCAAGCTCAGAGAGAGTTTTAGCATGCATAGAACGCAACTGAGCAAGATCACCCATGACAACAGTGTAAGATTCACATTCAACATCATTAACTCTAGACTTAAGCATGGCATAATCAGTAGAAACAAATTCTAGCCTAAGTCTAAGGTATTTTCTATCTCTAGCGGCTTGCACAAGTAGTCCATCCTGACTAAGAACTACTTCATTCAGTTCATCTAATTTAATCGAAAGCTAGTCATAGGATAGTGGTACCTCAGATGAGTCAAGCTCATCGCCGCTGTGATCGCTGTAGGCCATGAAGTAGAGGCTGGTGAAATCTTGTCCCTTCTTGTCCTTCTTGTCCTCCTTCCTTGGAGACTCCTCCTCCTCATTAGAGCTCGACTCCTTAGTTGAGGAAGTGTCAATGTCACTGAGAGCAGCAACAAACGCTCTGGAAGTGGCTTTGGCTACCCTCTTAGCCACCTTGCCGCGCTTACCCTTCACAAAGGGTTTCCTCTCCTTTTTGTGGTATTTGGGGCGCTCACTCTCATCTCTCTTCTTGAGTTTAGGATAGTTGGCCTTGATGTGAGAAGTGTTGCCACACTCAAAAAAACCACTAAAACTTATTCTCCTCTGATCCCGTCTCTCATGATGAAAGCAGGTGAACCTTCTGGCAATGAGAGCAAGCTCTTCATCATCTAGAGTATCCACCTGCTCCTTAGTGACAGAGACCAGGGAGGACAAAGCAAAACCACCTGCTAGAACACAAGTACCAGATGTTCTTGGTTCTGTAGGGGTGCCATGGCTAGTACTAGAAACTAGTGCCAATGGTTGTGGCAAAGAATTTCTGTGCACTGCAAGAGATGCCTTGGCAATCTCTGTGGAGTTCAGCTTGCTAAAGAGCTCATCACAGGTCAATGAGTCATAACCTGCGGACTCCTCAATGTTGGATATCTTCACTTCCCGTATGCTATGATCAAGAGCATAGAGAAGCTTGATAGCCCTATCATGATCATTGTAAGCAATCGTCCCGTTGGACCACATGTTACTCACTATCGCATCAAAGCGATAAAACATGGCATCTATAGATTCACCAGGCGCCTACACAAACAACTGATATTATTGATTGTACGTGCTTTGGTGCCTAGCCTTAATCTGTGTAGAGCCCTCATGAAAAATAGTGAGTGTAGTCCAAATCTCCCTAGCTATCCTTAGGTGCCGAACCCTATCAAACTCACTCCAACTCAAACTAATGAACAATATATTTCTAGCCTTGGGGTTGGCATTATACTGATCCTTTTCTGTTTGAGAGGTGCGAGTTTTAGGGATGGAGTATTATGAGTCCACAATATCCCAAATTGCATTTCCTTGGCTTAGCAAGTAAGCCTCCATGCGCACCTTCCAGTATGCAAAATCAGTCCCATCAAACAGAAGTATTTTACTAACTCTGTCCATGTCGCCAACAGATCACAAAACCGGTTAAGGTCAACTGGTGATCTTAACCCGCTCAGATACCAATTTTTGGACCGGAAATGGCAACTAGAGGGGGGGGGTGAATGGGAGCTTTTTAAAAAAATTCAGACTAAAAAATAGCCTTCTGTTTTAATTCTATGTTCTGTGGAATAGGCTTCGAACACGCCCTTCAAAGTTCTGGTTCGGGGGTATTTCACAGCTACGAAACCAGACTTCACAAGGAGCAAAAGTTCGAAGTCAAGAAGACTTCGCTCCACCCACAACACCAAAAACTCAACTCTGCTAAGTCAGTGCAGGCTCCACACACAGGGTGCCTTCGAGCAGACTTCGCAGTTCACCCTTCGCAGGAGAAGGTTTCCCTCTGCAGACTTAGACTAGATACTCCACGCTAGCAACTGATACTAGGCTTCGTATTTCAAAGATCTAAACTCACACAGAGCACACTGCGCTAAGGACTTTGGCAAGGGAAGAAATAGGCTTCGAGTTAAGCCAAGATTAGTGCTTCGCTAGTAATCAGAGAGCACTAGCCTCCAGTTTACACAGAGTGAACAAACACTGAAAAACACACTTCACACACACTGATCACTCACACACTTCTCCAAAAAACACTCCAGTGCAATAAACTCAACACAAGAAGAAGTGAGACACAAAGAGATCAAGACATGAAGTGCAAAGTAGGCATACAAGTTCAAACAGTAAATGAAAACAGAATCAAAGTTTCATTGCTTGAATAGTGAACACAAAATGAACTCATAGACTGAATACAAGAGAGTGTGGCGGCTAGCACAGGAGTTCTACAATGGCTTCTCACAGTGTTACTGTTGCCTAGCTAGCCTTCACTATTTATAGGCACTATTCAGCCCTATGAATAGACTACTTTACCCCTAGGGTTTAGAATAATTTATCTCATCAGAACAGGGGGTACAGATGGTAGTCTACTTTATTTGGAGGCTTCTTTTGTCAGCTTCGCAGCGGAGACAACATCAACTTTTGCAGAGCAGACACGATCAGCCTTTGCAGTTTTGGATTCTTCTGAAGCCCCCCTTCGCACGTGAGGGGTGTGGTAGCTTCGGTGAGAAGCCTTGAGCCTGACGGCCTTCGCTTCACCGAAGTCAGCCTTCAATACAGTGATAGTTTTGAGTTGAAGCCGTCAAAGCCCTTGAGCCTTCACGCCATCACCTCCGGAGTGGACCACAACGGCTTCGTAGCTCCTCCCAGCTTGAACTTCGTCAGTCCGTGTACCGAAGCCATGTATGGCCAAAGTTCTTCAAGACAACCATACTCCGAAGCCTCACCTTCGGAGTACCACCCTTCGAAGTACCTCCTTCGTCCAAGGCCTCCGCATGAAGCATTCCATGAGCACTTCGTAGTAGAGTCTCTTCCCGAGCACACTCCTCGATGAACCTCACCCGGACCATGCCTTCGATGCACCTCGATTTCTGAGACCTCCATCGGGTAAACCTTCGAGTGCCTCCATCCTGAGCACACTTCGAACACCTTGCCTCATCGTTGAGGACTTAGTCCACTATACTCCGAAGTCACTCCATTCGGAGTACCCTTCGAAGTGCCTCGCCTCCGACGACTTCATCTCGGGGTACCTTACCCCGGAGCCACGCTCTGCACTCTCTGTCTTTGCCTAGCACACCTTGACCCGAGGACCGACCTCGACCCCACGCAGGCTTCGTGACCGAGCTCCCCACTCGCCTGGCATCAAGCCTCCCGCTTGACCTAGGTTCACTTATTGCGAACCGTTCGTCACCTCCGAAGTCACCTGCACACCACAAATAGACAGACAAGTGTATCTAGTACCCCGGAGACCTCTCCGGGTAAACAACCTTCGGTACACACTCTGGTGTACTTCCCAAAGTACCGAACTCTTCGGTACACACAGATCATCGTGTACTGTCGGACCCCTCCGGCCGTCACACTCCGCTGCAATAGCCGCAACAATCGGACCCACCGAACCCTTCGGTGAAACAACCTCCGAACCCTTTCAGAGGTACCCCTTTGAATCAGAGGATAAAATCTGTCAATCACTCATCACAGACACCAAAACCAACCCTTGGTTTCTCACGCGGCCTGGCCTATAGCCTCTCCCCGCGTCGAGGGACTCTCTATCTACCACCCTACTGCTAGAACTACTCCTGCCCACCTCTTGCTCTCTTTGCTCTCTCAACCCACTTCCTCGTGAAGTAAAACTCCTCAAGATGCCCATCTCTCTGACAAAACTCACAATGATAGGTAGGCTTCTTGGGATGTGGTTGAGGCTTGGGGTTCTTGGGCTTGGTGGTGTTGAGTGTAGACTCTTTGGTGTGAGATGGTCCAGGTAGAGAGTCTAGAGAAGTGTGGAGATGTTTGGGATTTGGGACCCAGATGGACTTCTTGGGTGGAGCTTTAGGTTGTTCTCGGAACACTCCATCCTAGCTTGGGATGACTAGCTTGAAAAGACTTCGTGGAGTGAGTCTTTGAATATCTCTGCTCAGGAGTCATCTTACTCCACTCCACAGCCCGGCTAATGGCACTCTCAAAATCAGCCTTTGTATAGGTGTAACCTACCCCAAACCCATCTTGCCTCTTAAACTACTGGATCATCATGCTGAGCTATGGCTCTCTAGCACTTACCCAACTCAGGATCTGACGGAGGTAAAAGTTCTCATTCTGAGTATCAGCGAGCTCCACTCTGAAGGAAGCTAGAACCTCCACCTGAGACAAGCAGATCTCACACTCTATCATCTTGGACAGACTTCTCAGCTTTTAGCTTGATCAGCTACAATCTCAGAGACAAGCAGTTCTCACAAATAGAGGGTGGAACTGATAGTATCTCAAGCTCTAGCCTAGTCTACTCCAGTTCAGCTTTGACTCTCTCCAACTCGCCCAACTACTCATCACTCTTGGCTCTCAGCTCAGCCAAACTAGCTAAATGGGATGGATAGTCTTCACAGGGCATGACGACAGTGGCATGAGCATTTTTCAGCTCCAGCTGAGTGCTCTAAAGCTCAATGGCCAAAGCGTCTCTCTCATCTACCCTCTCTGTGTACCTGGACTTTAGAGTCATCAGGTCACACAACAGCACCTCGCAGTTAGGGCATTCACTTCTACCACCCAAGCAAGGGGAAGAAGATAGACTCTCAATCCTACCGTTAGCCACAGCAAGCTCACTCTCAAGCTCATCTATCCTCTTCTTAGCCCCTCTAAGAAGTTTCTCCCGATACCTCAACTCCTGACGGTTCTCTTCAAGTAAATAATTGACTTCTTGTTCATAGGAGGATACCTTTTCATCGTCGTCATCGTTGGAGTTGTCGGGGGAGCCCTTCTCTTCCTTATCCCCAAGAGCCATTGAGCAGAAGCTCTTGCGGGATCTTCGGCGTTGATGTGAGCGGCTCTTCGGCATGTCCCCGAAGGCCATGAAGCAGAGGCCCGCCGGATCGTCCTTGTCCTTCCCCTCCCTGATCACGATCTCCTCATCGCTTGAGCTTGATGAAGAGGAAGAAGACGAAGACCGCTTGGAGTAGCTTCTCTCCATCTCGTTGAAGAAGGCCTTGTCTCGCTTCTTGTTATCATGCCAGTAGTCCTTCAGGGCCTTTCGGAAGAATCTTGTCTTGGGCTTGCCCTATGTGAAGGTGGAGTTGTCATGCTTGCTGGAGTCATAGCAGCCACCACCGGTACCCTTCTTGTGACTATTCCACTTGGGGCAGTCGGTGATGAAATGACTTGGATCACCACACTCAAAGCATCCGGATTTTATGCCGTGTCTTTTGAACATTCGCTTATCATAGACACGACGCACCCCGTTATTAAATAGACACAGATCATCATCCCCTAGCGACTCAAGCTGGTCCTCAGTTATAGACATCAAGGATAACCCATCATAGCTCACAGAAGAGGAGTCAGCAGAAGGTGTCGCAAGGGCCATGGATTTTGATCCAGAACCAATAAGATTTGATCTCAACTGGATATCAACCTCTGTGGCCTTGAGCTTGCTGAAAAGCTCTGCGATAGTCAAGGTATCATAAGCAGTGCTCTCAGTGATAGAGGATACCTTGATCTCCCAGATCTTAGGGTCGAAGGTATGGAGAACCTTGAGCGCATGTTCATGATCTGAGACCAGCTGAACTCCCTCGACCTTGTTGGCCCGAAGCTTGTTGATGATCGATTGAAAATGACCAAACAAAGCTTCAACAGATTCACCCGTCTTCTGTGTGAAATTTTCATATTCACACCGGTAGGTCTGATAGAGTCGAGCCTTGACCTAGGCTATCCCCTCATGGTGTGCCTGGAGGGTAGCCCAAATCTCTCTAGCAGTGCTGAGATGGCTAACACACTCCAACTCTGTGGGACCTAAACTAGAAAACAAAATGTTCACCGCTTTGTTTTTGTTCTGATGTTGGGTGATTATCTTGGGGGATGTACGCTTAGCAACGGGCAGTATGATAAAAGTAGTGTGAACACAAACATCCAAAATGTCCGAACTCTAGCTCATGAGATAGGCTCGCATGCAAGTCTTCCAATAAGTGTAGCCAAAAGCTTCCAGGAACGGGACCTTTCCAGGAGAAGTCATGATCACTACCTGGTGTTAGAACCGAGAGTAGCAACCAGAGGGGGGGTGAATGGGCGCCTAAAAAATTCTTGTGAATCAATGGCCTTCTCCCAACACCCAACGCACCTAAACAAACAATCAGCAGAAACAAAAATAGTTCACAGGTCCAAAAATAATCTAGCCTAGAAATGACTGGTGTCCTAATCGAAAAGACACTCACACAGTGCTTAAAGGCAGACTAAAATAACTTACAACATTACTGACATTCCCACAAACCTTTAATCAAATCATGGCAAAAATATGTGGCACATAAAACTATCCATGGCTCACTGACATTTCATCCAATACAAGGCCAACAAGAATCTAATTAAAAGTAAACAGTAAAATTTAAAGCCTAATGAGTAGCACAATATTTAACACATCTAATCAGGACAAAGATTAATTCAGTAAATATGCAGTGTATTTATCTAAGATTAAATGACTGACAATACTAAAATAGATGAATAAAAAGCTCTAATATTCAGTCCAAAATACTGCAGATGCTAAACAAAAACATGAAATAGAATCATGCTACAGGATGAACAAAAACTGGCCTCGTTTCTTGTGCCTAGAGAACACGTGAAGCTGCAGCTTCCTCTGCGTTGCACGCCAAGCAGAAGCTTCCCTAGCCACGTGCACCTAGTCTTTCTAGATCTCGTGTCGTCAGCTCCTGCGCAGGCTGCTTCTCCAGGATAACTGCGCCGCGTGCACAGAACTAGCAGCTAGGATGCCAGGTGTAGGACCGAAAGTAGCGACCAGAGGGGGGGTGAATGGGCGCCTAAAAATTCTTTCGAATCTATGGCCTGCTCCCAACACCCAACGCACCTCAAAAGATTAAGCAGCAAAACGTAAACAAATCACCGGAGTCTAAAAGTATCTAGCCTAGAATCGACTGGTGTCCTAGACAAAGAAACACCAATACAGTGCTAATAGGCAGATAAACAAAGCATTCAAAACATGGCAGGTCAAACTTCACAGAAACAAATTATCACAACAATTGATCTAAGTGCACGTAAAACGAGATGAGAAGTTACTGTTCAGAATTTGTCTCCAGTAAGGTACTTGATGAAGCCTGCTGTGTCGAAGCCTACGGTGTCGAAGCCTGCAGCGTCGAAGCCTAGGTGTGCCGAAGCCTGCTTCGAAACTGTCGTGCGAAAGCTATAGAACCAAACCTCGAAGCAAGAGAAAATACAGACAGATCCTTCGGACTAGTGCAGCAATACTAGCGAAGTATGCAACGTGGCTTCGAACCCGTGCAAAAACTCAGCGAGGTGTGCTATTCTGGAGGGACTCGGTTCGAACCTCGCATGCAAGGCTACGAAGCATGTTCGAAGTGTTACTTCGCACAAGAGGCCAGAGGACAAAAGATACGAAGCTAGCTTCGGCCAAAAAGACAGAGCCTGTAGTTAACAAAGAAAAATAGCGTGTCGAAGGTAGCTTCGAACCTGCGAAGCTAGATGGTTCGAACTCTAGAAAAACATCAGTAGGACTACGAAGCCTACCAGACTTCGTTCGACTGAAACCTTCGCACAAAAGCCAATGGATAGTACAACAGAGCTTCGAACAACAAGGTTTGAACAGAAACTAGATATAAAAACGAAGCTGAGAAAAATCTTCGGACTAACGCCAAGCATGAGATGACGTGCAACAGAGTCTCTGTGACTGCCATAGAACTTGAAAATAGGTGCTAGCTAGCAGAGCTATTCTGAACCTATCTAGCAACTTGTGCTTGCTATTGCCTGACGTCTTGGAAGAGATAAAACGTGAAGAACAAAAGGCAACAGTGGTAGGACCAAGAAACTAGTACTAGAAATCCTAGGCTGCTGCACTCAAGTGGCTATCAATAGCCTGCAGACTATTCTGTGCCATAGCGATGCAAGTTACTAAATAAAAAATGCACAGCCTGAGATTAAAACTTCTGATGAACAGCTATGCCTCTGACAGAAAAATGATGATGGCTATGAATCAAAAGAAAACTCTCAGTGAAACAGCTCGGAGCAAAAGATCAGAACATGAAACTCGAAACGAGGCATACAGAATAAATAAGATCGATAAACTGCCACGACGATCTCAGAAGCAAACACGATAAATAGTAACTCACACTGTTGGCAGCGCGCATGAACAGGAACAGGAGACAAGAGAACAAAAAGTGACCCAATTGATTAGTAAAGTGATTTCTAAAAAGGGTAACCTAACCCTAGGGATTGGGGCCATTTTTATAGGCAGCCCAATAGCTAGGAATATTCCACCAGCCCCTTAGGGTTTTTTACAGACGCTTAAACAAAAGGAAAAAACCAAACTGCCCTTAGGATATTTTTATAGACTCGACTGACTGACTGTGGGCCTAAGGACAAAATAGTAAACTCCTATTTACAGATGACTTATCGGGAAGTGGAGCTTTCATAGCGACTACGGCTTCTCTTCAGGACAGTCCGATGCGAGATCAGTGGTCATTAGTTTTGCGACGAAACTGACAAAGCGTCCACTGAATTTGCACCAGGTACTCGGATTGGGCCGGCCCGATTCCGCAGCTCTCTCAGCCCGACAATCACTCGTCGCCCGTGTACCTGAGTCAATCCTGGTCAACAGCCCAGTGGATCCTCTGCTGCTCCTAGCCCATTTACCCAGATTGGGCCAGCCTGACTTCGCAGCCCCTCTGCCCGACAGTCGCTCGCTGCCTGTGTACCTGAGTCACATGCGGCCCAGACGCAACAGGTCTTCTCTCCTCCTCAGTCCTCTTTGACTTCCGTTGACAATGACTCATCACATCTGGAGCCATGAGGCCCACGCTCTTCAGCATGGCTCTTCAATCTCCCCCTTGATGAGTGCATTGTCAACACTTCACTTCTTCAGCACTTTAGTATCTGTGAACACATGTGGAAACACGAAAACAAAACACAAGAAAACAGAGAAGAAGAAAATAAAGTAAAAGTTTAACCCTAATGACCAAAAGCCAAACAAAAACAAGAAACGGTCATTATGGTTAAACAAAAGTAAAAACTCAAAACGAGTGCAATCTCAGAATCAACAACAAGGATATCAAAAGAGTAAGGACAAACGGGACAAAAACTCCCCCTGAAACAAATCCCAGAGAAAGCCAAAACTCCCCCTTAAACTCTTCTCCCAAAATTTCTCCCCCTTGTTGACAAGTGGACTCATCAAGCGAGACTAAGTGCACTCTAAAGAGACAAAAACTCCCCCTCAAAATATGTAATGAATGCAACTGGGTGTAGGTGGAGTGTAGAAAGCATGCTTCTCATACATGATTGACTATAATTACAACATCTAAAAAGTATAGCAAAAGACATACTGTCTAAGACACATGGCATGATCAGTGCAACAGATGATATCTAAAGAAAGTCATTTGCACGCATTTTTCAGTTTTTGCAAACAAAAGCATCACCACATTTTCCAGTTGACACGCAAGGTAAAGCATGAGATGCAGAAGCTAACTGATATCTACCAAGATAAGCATTCTCCAAAACAAAGTGCTTCAGCAAACTTGTTGTCTTTTTAATTGTCGGGCTTTTTCATTTTTGCCAAGGGTTATTTGCATGTCAAACCTTATGCTAACCGACCAAGTCAAGCCTAGGCCAGAACTGGACCATCGGAAGCTTAAGACATTGGTCTTGGCATACACTATACTGTCCTAGTTCATACCAAAGTGCTATAGTAAGTAGTCCAGAACAATGCAATGCGACAAAGCAAACCCACTTGGATCTTTTCAACTTAAGCATAAAAAGGCATGGAATTTTCATTTTTCTGTTTTTTTTCATTGTTTGTATAGCACATTTTCATGTTAAAAGCATAAAGATGTCCAAGTTGCATATTTGCAACTATGTGAGGAACTAGATACAAGGCATGTAACAGATAGCAAAAGCACTCAGCCTACACATGCTAGTTACCAGAAGCAATGGTGATCATTTTTAAGTTTAAAGTATAAAAGCCATGCATATGACAGATATCAGACACATCAAGTGAACTGAACTAAGGCATGATCAATGACAAGTAATCAAAAGAATGTACTAGCTAGAAAAAGTAAAGCAGTTCAATCATATAACAGAAGCAAGCTCAAAAGTGTGATATGTGAGTATGCATGATATGAACGCACACAAAAAGACTCAAGAAAAGAGTAAAGAAGAAAGAAAACTAACACAAAAATATCCTAGAAAGGATACACAACACCCAAATCCCCTCGTAAATGCTCAAAAGTAGACTGATCTAGGGGTTTGGTGAAAATGTCAGCTAACTGATGATGGGTATCAACATGAACAAGGTCAATGACACCTTTCTCATATTGATCTCTCAAAAAGTGAAAGCGCACATCAATGTGTTTGGTTTTTGAATGGAGACAAGGGTTTTTCCCTACTCTAAGAGCACTGGTGCTGTCGCAAAACAAAGGAACTCTGGTAGGAAAGAACAACCCAAAATCTCGCAATGTGGAAATCATCCAAACTAACTGTGAGCAGCAGCTAGCAGCAGCTACATACTCAGCCTCAGTGATCGAAAGAGCAACTCCAGATTGCTTTCGAGAAGACCAAGACACAAGAGACGAACCAAGAAACTGCCAAGTACCAGAAGTCGACTTGCGATCCAACCGGCACCCACCAAATTCAGCGTCCGAAAAACCAGATAAATCAAGAGATGATGATGCTGAATAGTAAAGACCAAGATCGGGCGCATAGGTAAGATACCTGAAAATGCGCTTGACAGCCTGCCGATGAGACGCGCGTGGTGAAGACTAGAAGCGCGCACACAGTCCCACAGCGAACTATATGTCTGGCCTCGTCACCATCTAGTACAGCAGCGAACCGATCATCCCTCGAAACTCTCTCTCGTTGACCTTGACGCCGATCTCGTCCTTGTCCAGGCCCCCACATGTGCCCATTGGGGTCATCTGAGGCTTCAATTCTCCACCAAAGTCGAACTTCTTCAACATGTCGCGAGTGTACTTGCCCTGGTGGATGAAGGTGCCGTCCTTGGTCTGCTTGATCTGGAGCCCTAAGAAGTACTTGAGCTCACCCATGAGCTTCATCTCAAACTCACTGTGCATCAGCTCAGAAAACATGGACACAAGATCATTAGTAGTACCACCAAAGATAATATCGTCCACGTAAATCTGAGCTACTAAGAAATCTGAAGCATCTCTGAGCAAGAAAAGAGTTTTATCCACAGAACCCATCACAAAGCCCTTCCCCAACAAAAACTGCTTTAACTGGTCATACCAAGCCCCAGGGGCTTGCTTCAGACCGTATAAAGCTTTCTGCAACTTAAAAACATGTCGAGGAAACTTAGGGTTGTCAAAACCGAGGGGCTGCCTAACATACACTTCCTCCTCTATATACCCGTTCAGAAAAGCACTCTTGACGTCCATTTGAAAAAGCTTAAAACCCTTCGAAGTGGCAAAAGCTAAGAGAATGCGAATGGACTCAAGACGGGCAACAGGAGCGAAAGTTTCTTCAAAATCAATACCCTCCTTCTGGCAAAAACCCTGGGCAACCAGTCGAGCTTTGTTGCGCACCACAACCCCATCTTCACCTTGCTTGTTCTTGAACACCCACTTGGTGCCTATGGGGTTGCATCCTAGTGGCAGCTCAACTAGTGTCTAAACCCGATTGCGGACAAAATTCTCAAGCTCTTCTTGCATGGCATTAATCCAATTAGAATCAGAAAGAGCATGAGAAATGTCTCTAGACTCAAAAGATGCAACAAAAGCAGATTCAGCAAAACTAGCAAGAGAGTCAACAGACCAACGCAAAGTTCTATCAGTCAAATCACCGATGATGAGCTCCGAGGGGTGATCACGCTGAACTGTTCGGGATCCCTGGTAATCCAAAGTCACCTCATCGGAGTCAGCAGTTGGCACCTCTGAACTCGACTGAGGGGGCTCGATCGAAGTGGAAGAAGTGATCAGAGGTCCGCACTCATCCTCAGTCGAAGTCTCAGAAGGTGTGGGTTCTGCAGGCAGTGCAGAAGGCCCACCCTCATCAGCAGCTGGAGTATCCTCATCTTCCTCGAAGATGGACTCTCCGAGCTCACCATCACCAGAAAGCTCAAAAGAAGGAGTCAAAGAAGGCAAGGACTCATCAAAAGAAACCTCACAAGTCTCGACAAGCTGCTGGGAGTCAAGGTTCCAAACACGGAAGCCTCGAGAATGCAATGCATAACCAAGAAAGACTCCATCCCAGCAACGAGACTCAAACTTGTCCAAATGCCCTCCCTTCTTGAGCACAAAGCACTTGCAGCCAAACGCTCGCAAGTGTCTCACCTTAGGCTGTCTGCCAAACCGCAACTCATATGAGGTCTTACCTAGGTAAGCTCTAAGAAAAATGCGGTTGGCCAGATAGCAAGTCGTGTTCATGGCTTCAACCCAAAAATGCCTACGAGTCCTGTGCTCATCGAGCATCGTCATGGCCATCTCGAATAGCGTGCGGTTCTTTCATTCCACAATGCCATTCTGTGGGGGAGTATAAGGAGAACAAAACTAATGGTCAAGACCCTGATCACTGCAGAAGCTGACGAACTGAGAGTTTTTGAACTGAGAGCCATTGTCGGAGCGAATTGCTCGCATCGGACCATTGTTTTCATTCTTCAGCCTCAAAATCAGGTCATGAACAAAATGAAAAGTTTCATCCATAGACTCCAAAAAGAAAACCCACGAGAATCAAGAAAAATCATCAACAATCACAAGTGTGTACCACTTCCCACCGACTGAGCGTACCCGAGCTGGACCGACAGTGTCCATATGTAACAGCTCGCCCGAATACGAAGTCATCACCTGAGTCACAGGTGAGTGAGAAGCGGCAACCATTTTCCCATGATGATAGGGATGCCAAACTAGATCCTTCTCCATTTTAAGCTTGGGCAATCCTCGGATGAGGTCCATAGAGCTCAACCTGACTAGCAGATCAAAACTCAAATGACCTAACCTCCTATGCCACTTCTAGAGCTCAGAGGAGGATCCAGCAATCAAACAGCGAGAAGTCAATCCGAAAAACCTTACCAAATGGTAAGATCTGGCAAATCAAAGACCCTCTAGAATCAAATACAGAAGAACTGCTGTTGGCGTAAAAGATTACGCTAACAGGTTTCTGTAGAAAAGAAACTAACAAACGAAGTGTTTGCGAAGCAAACTGTTCTAAGCCTCCGAAAGGATAATAGCTTAGAATAGTTCGAAAGTGTGTATTGAATCACTTGTAATCGGTCCTTATTACAGGATGAAATGGGGGGTATTTATAGGCCTGAACATTAAGGAAAAGACCTATTTACCCCTTTATTACAACCGACATTAAGGAAACTATTCGGTTTCCTTAATAGGGCTAAAATGGTAAAAGACTAATCTAATAGGATAGAAGATAAGTCTTCCATCTTAGCTGGCAGAAAAGATCCTGAAGGGCTTTGGTTCGAAGACATACTTCGAACCAATGCCTGCCAAGGGGCTTCGAACCAGGCTCCAAGCACCTTCGAAGATGGCCTTCGGACAATCTTCGAACTGGTTGGCTGTCTTCATGCTGCTTTGGCAATAACCCCGAAGATGAGATATTTTCCCCCAACAGTAGCCCCTCGAATACGCTTCTCCGTTCGACCTGTAACGTTAGGAGAGCAGTATACGGAAAGAAAAGATAACCAATCATAGGGGTTATGGATTTTTGTTTTATCTTCGAAATACATGAAGACATGAACTTCGAATCAGTCATAAGGTAATTACTTTTCGAACTATCTTAGAACTGACTCAGGAAGTCCGAAAGTCTTTTTGGACTTAGAAAATATAACCGTTAGTTTCTGTTTCTAACGGAGTTATACGAGGCGTTATTCTCGGAGGAAAATAACAGGCGGGAATGCGAAAGGGCAGAGCCCAAACGGTAACAAACGGAAAGTTTAGGCTATAAATAAAGAACCTCAAAACTTTACCGATTACCTTTTCACTGCTTCTTCTCAGTCAAAAGCTTTTTAGCCCCTTGAGTTCTTGAGCCCTAGCTTTCGAGTTCTTAAGCCCTAATCTCCACTCTCTCAGATCGATCCAGCAATTGTGATGGCGAAGACCAAAGGCTCTGCACCTCCTTCGACCTTGGCTCGTCAACAAGCGGCTGCGGCGGCGGCAGCGGCAACAGTGGCGGCGACGCCTTCGATGCAGGCGACAACTTCCATGGCGGCAAAGGGAAAAAATCCCCAAATCCCCGATGTCCAAGGTCTGTGCCCACCCTCAACCAAGTACTTGGATCAATCTTTTGAGTTGGGGCGGTCTACCTGCAAGAAAGAGTCTTTGGCAATCACAGCGGGGGGAAATATTAGTAATGGGGTTATGATTCGGAAGCCGGGCAAAGAATCAATTCCATCACCGAGACCCGGAGAAGTTGTAGTGTTCGAAGCTTTTTTTGAAGCGGGCTTGGGCCTTCCGGCTGTGGATTTTTTAGCCGAAGTACTTGACTTGTTTCACGTAACCCTCCCCCAGCTGTCTCCGAATGCTGTAACCAGGCTAGCTATCTTCGAGTGGGCACTGAGAGCCGAAGGTTGTGAGGGGAGGGCTGAAATCTTTGCTGCGCTGCATAGAGCGACTTGTCAGCCAAAGACCTTCGTAGGCTCCGGAGGTGAGAAAGTGGTAGTTTCCTTCGGAAGCATCAATTTTAGGCTTCGTGATGAATATGCCCTGCAATTCCCCGCCAAGGCCATCAATGCTAGATGGTACACCGATTGGGTTCTGAGGTGGTTTTATGCCGAAGTTGGAGTGGGTAGTCCTCTGGCTGGTCCCCTCAAGGAAATCCAGTTCCGGAAAGAAGCCTTAGTGCAACCCGACGAAGGCCAACTCGAAGCTCGCCTCAACTTGCTTCAGAAAATCAGCAAAAGGTTGAGCATGCGGGACTTAGCTGAAGAGTTCATCGGACTTCAAATTCCTCCGCTGATGGCCAACTGGCCTATCGCCTTCGAAGATGACTCGGAAGGCGGTCTTCGCAAGATAAACTATACTTCAAGCCCTGCAGGTAACTTCGAAACCAACATGCATAGTACATATTTACTTCGAAGAAAGATTAACTTGAATTATTTTTTAGCTTCTTCAGCCCCTATTACTTCAGAGCAAATTGTAAGGGCTTCGGAGAAGATTTTGGGTGCTCCAACTCCGTCAGAAAAAGAATGGCGAATCAAATTAGTCGGAAGTTGGGAGCGTTTTAATAGAGTATGGGGAATGTTGGAGTTGACTCCACCCCCTCTGACAGACTGGGTGCCTCAGGAGAAAGGCCCCAAGAAAAGAGTAGCCGAAGCCGGAGCTTCAGGTTCAGCAAAGACTCCGGTGAAGAAGGTGGCTCGGAAGCCAAAAAATCTCGCACCTTCGGATCCTGCTCCTTCAAGCTCAAGAACCTCACTTTCTGGTTCTAAAGAGGATGAAGGTATTTTACTAGTAAAATTAATTGATGAAGATGCAACTCAACGAAGTATTCTCATTGAAGATACTGCAGGTATTCCGGAGCCTCAAGCTAACATCGAAGAAGTAAGAGCTCCGGATACCCAAGAAGAACAATTCGAAGCTCCTATGGGTGTAAATGAGGCCGAAGTGCCTGCGACCATACCGGAGTCTGGAGATAATGCTGATCAACCAATGACTTCGGTAGTTCAGGAAGACACAACTCAGGCCAGAGTTCCTGCGGATGAAGGTGGAGTCGAAGTCACTATGGCTTCGATTCTCGAAGAAGTAACGAGGACTCTTCAGGACGATGCTCCTGTAGTCCAAGATTTAACGGCTGATTCGGATGAGGACTACACTTTTGATCCTCCGATCAGTCCTGTACTCGATATTCCAGAGAATGTCGAAGGTAAATTCTGCATAATTTTATCGATTTTTTGCAAAATTATACAATGTATAATATTTCTGTTTTCACAGAGCCTCCTGTTGTCGAAGTATCCCTCGAAGATACAATTCAAAGACCTTCGACAACTTCAGGGCCGCAACCGGGAGTTGCTCTACCGGGGCCTGGAAGAGGAAAAAGACACATCGAGCCTCTCCCTGCTCAAGGATCAACTTCATCTGAGTCGACAGATGAAAGTGAATCGACTGAGGGGAGGCCATCTTCAGAAGTTCCAAGGGCCTCGGAAGAGCCCTCCGGACCTTCGCTAAGCAGGGCTGACCAGAAAGCTTCAAAACTGCTTCCTCTCATAACTCCTTTTTTGGAGGAGAAAACCGGGCTTGGGACTTTGGTTAAACCTTTGGGTGAAGCCAGTCGCCAAGTCGGGGAAACTGAACTGGTAGCCCGCTTAAGCAGAGTGAAGGGTTCGGAGCTTAACCTTGCTGTGGAAAGAGCAGCTTATCAGGTATAAAGCATCTTCGAACCAAATAGCAAATTACATATGAATAATTTCTTATTTCATTTTTTCTTTTTTCTTAGCAAGCAGTCTTAGCCCGCGCTGCAGCTTTATCAAGCGAAAACGAAATTGCTCAACTTCGGGAAGAGAACGAAACTCTTCAAAGGAATTTTAACTTCTCCGAAGGTCGAGTAGCTCAAATGGACAATGTAATCTTAGCAGAGCGAAGGGCTAGGCAAAGCTTGGAGGCTGCAAAGAAAGAGCTCGAAGCAGAAAGAATTGTGCTTCGAGCGGAGATTGAAAGACTGCGGACGGAGGATGCTGCGAAGGGCTCCGCACTTGTAAGGCTACAAGAAGAAGCTGGCCAACTCCGGACTCAAAAGAATGTTTTGACTACAGAGAACGCTAGAATCTCCGGAGTTTTGACTGAAACAACTTCGGCTAAGGATGTGCTTATTGAAGAAAAGGTTATGTCCGAGAAGGTGGCTTCGGAGGTCATCGAACAAATGTTAGGTGTCTTGGAGTACTTCGGTACTACTGGATCACTACCTTCGGATGACAATGTAACTCTGCTGCGCCGGCTAAAGAGGATCCAAGGAGCAGCGAAGCAAATGAAAACGGCAGGCATACGTTATGGAGAACTCTCCGGACAAGTGTCTGCCCTTGGAATACTTCGCTACTACGAGGATTTGGGCCGAACAATCACTCCGAGCGCAGAGGGCTCTATCATCTTCGACGACGACCGACTTCTAAAACCTTCCGAAGGTGTAGCTGCTGCTTGGCGAGCCTTCCAAACTTCATGGAGAGCCGAAGGTCGATCTGCGATCAAGGCTTGGATTGATGAAGGCCAACGCCAAAAGCAAGTTCGGAGCCAAGCTTCGAGCAGTCAGCCTCCTCCGAACCCGCAGGTTTAGGATTATTTAGGATTTTTTGATTATGTAAAGCTGATGCTTGTAAATATTTATCAATGAAAATCTTGTTTGTCATATTTTTAGGCTTTGCCTCTTATGGAAGATATCGAAGTGTTAGAGCTTAACAGCGAACTTCGCTCACTGTGGAACACCTTCGAACTTCTAAAGAGTTATAAACGTCCTCGATTCCTTATCCCTCGAGATGACTCCGGCGTTATTGCGCCCGAAGTAATCAAAGACATATTGTCTTATATTAAAGAGGAAAATAAAGAGAGCGACGCAAACACCTCGTCTTCTGAAGACACTAATTGGTCCGAAGACGAAGGTGAAGCCCAAAATAAAAGATCTGAAGATCTTAGAAGCTGGGAAAGAAGCCCCGAGCGGCTTCGAACTTGGGCCGAGCTTCAACAAGAGCAGAAGGATTTTAGAGCTTCGAAGGGGAGGAAGAGAGTTAAACGCAAAGTTCTTAGAACTTCCGATGTTGGAACTAGTCGTTCCACCCCTAGCTCTCGGGACCGAAGAGGTCTCCGATTCCTTCTTGGTATAGATACCAATTTTTCATAATGTAATCTGTAAACACATTTGTTTCAATAATGAATGTCGATTTAAAATTGTCTCCATATTTACTAGCCCCTCTTTGGGTATAAGCAACTTCGAACTGTTTTCAAAGATGGTTATGCGCAAAGAAAAAACTTCGGAGTACAATTTTTTGGGGGTTCGGAGCCCCTCTGTCATTTAAAGATCTTTTGAAATCTTATGAAATGTCTTCGACCTTTGTAGTCAGAAGAATGGTAACTTGGTACCTTTGTTTGCTTTACGAAAGAAATCAATTAAGATAACTTCGATGACACTTTAGTGTCTTAAAAAATTTGTCACTTTGGACTTATAAGAACAGCCATTCGAAGCTCATGGCTTAAATGCTGTTTTGCTTTAGCCACCTTCGGCTGTTTTTTGCAGAAATCTACCAGCCGGAGCTTGGATTTCGCAGAAATTGTAGCCACCTTCGGCTATTTTTTGCAGAAGTCTACCAGCCGGAGCTTGGACTTCGCAGAATTTGGCCACTTGGGCTCTTTTTTGCAGAAGTCTACCAGCCGGAGCTTGGACTTCGCAGAATTTGGCCACTTGGGCTCTTTTTTGCAGAAGTCTACCAGCCGGAGCTTGGACTTCGCAGAATTTGGCCACCTTCGGCTCTTTTTACGGAAGTCTGACAAGCTGCAGCTTGGACTCCGCAGATTTTGGCCACCTTCGGCTCTTTTTACGGAAGTCTACCAGCCGAAGCTTGGACTCCGTAGAATGTGGTATTGGCTCTTTTACGGATGCCTACAAGGTATCAGCTTGGGCTCCGGATGGATTTCAGCCACCACACCGGAGGCTTCGACTTTAAGGGTACGAAGTCCGGAAATACAGCCCTGCTTAATGACGCTTCCCTCTCGAACGACTTCCGTCCCAGCGCGTCCGCTCGGGAGACTAGGAGTGTCAAGGGGAAGGCAAGCCACAGGGTGTATGCTTTATTAATTTAGAGGTGATTACAAGCGAATTACAAGGAGCCCTTATGCGAAGTATCGCTTTAGGTGCTCCGCATGCCAAGTGTGTGCTAACTCTTCACCTTCTAAATTAGCTAATTTAAATGAACCAGGGCGCCCCGAGCGGACGATTAGATATGGACCTTCCCATTTATTGCCTAGCTTCCCTGGTGCTATAATGCTTCGTAGAACAAGATGACCCGGCCTTAACTCGGTGAGCTTAACCTTCGGGTCATACCAAGTCTTCGTCTGCTGATGATACTTTGATAAATTAGCTACAGCTCGAAGCCTTGTTTCTTCTGACAAATCTAACGAAGCTTGTCTTTCTTCTTCGATGACTGGTTCGGTGCTGCGAAATGATCCCCCTTTGAGCTCCGTTGGAGTCATAGCTTCATCTCCGAATAGCAGTCTGAACGGAGTAAAACCTGTGGACCTTGTTTGCGTAGTCCGAATGGACCACAGAATCTTCGGAAGCTCTTCGGTCCACAGTCCTTTTGATAGTCCTACTATTCTTCGATTTAGCCCTGACAAGATATTTCCATTGGCTCGCTCAACTGCTCCATTTGATTGAGGATGTCTCACTGCAGCAAAACATAGTTGAATGCCTAGGTCTTCGCAAAACTTCCTGAAGGGTTCTGCGTCAAACTGTGTTCCATTATCAACTGTGAGATATCTAGGCACTCCGAACCGACAAATAATGTTTTTTCCAGAAGAATTTCTGTACATTATTCGAAGTGATAGCTGTTAAGGGCTCTGCTTCTACCCACTTAGAAAAATATTCAATGGCTACCACTGCGAACTTTAGATTTCCCTTTGCTAACGGAAAGGGACCAATTAGATCCATACCCCATCTGGCCATAGGCCATACTGGAGCAATGACTTGAAGAGCTGTTGGTGGCCGATGACTCCGTCGACCCATCCACTGGCATCCTTGACAAGTGCGGACCAAGCTCTCCGCATCAGCTGTTATTGTGGGCCAATAAAGCCCCTGGCGAAGTGTTTTTCCTGCCAGAGCTCTAGGGGCTAAATGACTTCCACAAAGGCCTTCGTGAATTTCTCGAAGAATTTCTTGGCCTTCGGCTTGAGATATACATCGGAGTAGAGGGGAACATACTCCGGCCTTGTATAATATACCGTTGATTAACTGATAGTTTCTTGCTCTGAGCTTTAACCTTGACAATTGGGGCTCTTCGGGCAAATTCGTTCCTCCTTGCAAGAGTTCTATGATTGAATCTTTCCAATCTGCACTAGGAATGCAAAGAATCTCTGCAGAAGCAACTTGTGGCACCGAAGGTATATTGAGCTCCTCATAGAAAGCTTCGTCAGGCACATCCACAGCTCCGGCAGCAGCCTTCGCTAAAATGTCCGCTTGCACGTTTTCAGCTCTTGGTATACTCCGAATGGAAATACCCTTGAAATGTGCTTCGATCTTGCGAATTTCTTCCAAGTACTTTGCAAGCTGTGGATGTCGGACTTGAAAACTCTTATCTACGTGCCCTGCTACTATCTGAGAATCTGTTTTTATAATTATCCTTGTAGCCCCTAGAGCACGTGCTTTCCGGAGTCCTAATAAAATTCCCTCGTACTCCGCTATATTATTGGTAGACTTAAAGTTGAGTCTTGCGGAGTACATTGCTCTTTGACCTGATGGTGAAATTAATACTGCCCCAACGCCTGCTCCGGATGCTTGGAAAGCCCCATCGGAGTAAATAGTCCAGACTCCGTCATCTGATTTCTCCGGAGTCAACTTCGCAGGTGGAGTCCACTCTGCTACGAAGTCTGCTAGAACTTGAGATTTAATAGCTGTCCTTGCCAGGAAAGATATGCCGAAGGGTGCTAGCTCTACTGCCCACTTTCCAATCCTTCCAGTGGAATCTTTGCTTCGGAGCATATCTCCTAAAGGATACGAAGTTGGTACAATTACATTATGAGCTAAAAAATAATGTCTTAGCTTTCTCGAAGCCATTATCAGAGCATAAACGAACTTTTCAAGCTCGGAATATCTTGTCTTCGCTCCTGACAATGCTTCGGATACAAAATAGACAGGATTTTGGACCAACTTCCCATTGATATCAGCTTCTCTGACAAGGACTGCGCTGACTGCTGAGCCTGTGGCTGCAAGATACAGAAGTAGGGTTTCGTCCGCAATAAGCATCGTAAGTGTAGCAAGATTGCTGAGATAATCTTTAATATCTTCGAAGCTTTTCTGACACTCCGGTGTCCATGCAAAATCTTCGGACCCTTTCAAAGCTTTAAAGATTGGCAAGCTCCTCTCCGCAGACCTTGATAAAAACCTGCTAAGTGCGGCTAGACGTCCGGTCAGCTTTTGCACTTGCTTTACATTCTCGGGAGGAGCCATCTTCTGCAGCGCAGTTATTTGAGTAGGGCTAGCTTCAATTCCCCTGCTTGAAACTAAGTACCCTAACAACTTTCCAGCCTTAGCTCCGAATATACATTTTTCGGGGTTAAGGCGGATCCCACATGCCCGAAGGCTATTGAATGTTTCTGCTAAGTCTAGGCTATGTTGGTGCTTTAAAGCACTCTTTATTACAATATCATCCATATAGGCCTCCACATTGCGACCTAATTGATGACCTAGAGCCTTAGCAACTAATCTTGAAAAAGTATCCCCGGCATTTCTTAGGCCGAAGGGCATTCTTACATAGCAGAAGACTCCCGAAGGAGTTACAAAGCTTGTCTTGATTTCATCTTCGCGCTTCAACCATATTTGATGATAGCCGGAATATGCGTCAAGGAAGCTTAGTAACTCCGAACCTGCAGTGGAGTCAACTAGTTGATCAATTCGGGGCATGGGGTAGGGGTCACGTGGGCACGCTTTATTCAAAGATGTGAAATCAATGCACATGCGCCACTTTCCGGAGGACTTCTTCCTGACGAAGACTGGATTGGCTAGCCATTCTGTATGGGCCACTTCTCTGATAATCCCAGCCTTCAACAGTTTTTCAACTTCGTCCTTAGCTAGAGCAGCTCTCTCTGCGGACATCTTCCGGAGCCCTTGTCGAACAGGCCGGGCCTTCGGGTTTACAAGCAAGCTGTGCTCAATAATATCCCGATCGACTCCGGTGATATCTTCGTCAGACCAAGCGAAGACATCCAAATTTTCTTCTACGACCTTTTCCAAGGAAGTTGCAACTTCGGGAGGTAAATCTTTACCAAATTGAAAGGTGTATTCTTTACCATCTTTGACAATGACCTTCGTTGCAATCTCTCCTTCGGGACTTGGTCTTGGAAATGACTTCTTCGAAGCTTCGGAGGAGGCTGAAAAAATTTCTCCATTATCTTGGACACTGTTTACCTGCCTCGGATCAAGAGGAGGACCATGACCATATTCTGCTCTCCGAGCTATGGCTTGATCTCCGAAGATTGTCAGAACTCCTGATTGCGTGGGCATCTTCATGCACAAGTAATTGTGATGCGCCACAGCTCCGAACTGATTCAACATGCCTCGGCCGAAGATAACATTATAAGCATACGGGGCATCCACTACATCAAAGATAACTTCTTCAGTTCGGGCTAGTAAACCTTCTCCGAAGGTTACTTCCAGGCCTATCTGGCCAAGTGCATCTAGCGGAGGTCCTGCGAAGCCTTGCAGAGGACGAGCCGCTGGGAGGAGATGCTTTCGGGAAATGCATAACTGATCGAAGGCTTGCACAAATATGATATCTGCCGAGCTACCTCCGTCAATTAGCACCCTTCGGACTTCAGTCCCTGCAATATCAGCAGTGATAACCAATGGATCTGCATTCGGGAACTTGATACCAGCTGCATCCTCCGCAGAGAAAGATATTGGAACATGAGACCACTCCGGCATTGCAGCTGCAGATGACGAAGTCCCAATGTGGCCTACTTCTCGAACGTACTCTCTTCGCTGTCTCTTGGACATGCTTCCGAGGGTACCTCCTCCGGAGATAGGGAGAACTACTCTCTTCCCTCTATCTTGCCCTTCTTCTTGCTTCGGAGGTGGCATAACATTGGCCACCGGAGGATGCCTTGCAGCGTCGAAATTTTCTATCCGCGCCACAGCTTGGACCGGCTCCGAGCGCACTGCTGCTGCTGGACTTCGGTCGGTACTACCTCGACCCGAAGTTCTCTCCAAGTATTCTCCCCGAAGGGTAAGAATAGCCTTGCAGGTGTCAGTTGCATGGCTTCGATTCTCTCCGTGAATACAGCAAAAAAGGGTCTGGCCCTTGCCAGCCGTTTTCCCTGGCGGCCTCCAGCCGCTGGACTTGTTCCCCGCAGACTGTGGAGCTCTTGGTGTAAACTTCTGCGGGGGTGCAATGTTTAAGACCTCAGAACGAGGGTGCTTTTGCCCTCTTCTTCTATCATGTTGCACTTCGGAGACTGGTTCTTGCGGCTGAGCCGAAGTCTTCACCTCTGCTTTAACTTCTGTCAACACTGTCGAAGTAGCAGTAGTCCTCCGAAGCCAACCTTCTTCCGACTTCGAGTACTCCTCGAAGTACGACATCAACTGTGATACTGTGGTGATGCTCTTCCGATGTAATTTATCCAGAAGGCCTTTATGACTGACGCCTTCCCGAGCCGCATCAACCACCGAGGATGTGGACAGCCCCCGAATTTGCGACTTCGTGTGAGCGAAGCGCTTGAAGTACTGCCTCAATGTTTCTCCGGGGACCTGTTTCACTTGGAAAAGGCTTCCTGTCGACATGGGGGGCACGAAGGTGCCCTGAAAGTTACTTATGAACTTCTTCAACTGTAACCATGACGTGATTGATCCTGGTTTTAAAGACCAGAACCATCTCAACGCCACTCCTTGAAGGGCTAACGGGAAGCACTTTGCCATAGTTTCTCTGTCTCCGCCACTAGCCTCGATTGCTAGGGCATAAGAACGTGCAAACTCACTGGGATCTTCGTCTCCGGTATACTTGCAAAGCTTCGAAGCTTTGAACTTCGGATCGAAGCGAACCTTCTGAAGCTCGGGATGCAACGGAGATTCATTGTCGTAAGAGGCGTTCTCCGAGGCTTCGGGATAATCAAGATCGTCGTCTTCATGCACTTCAGGGATAGCTGGGGTGGCTTGAGGGCGAAGCCTGTTCGCAGCCTCTTGTCGCCACCTCGCTACCTCAGCTTGAAGATTGGCCATTTGAGTGGCCATGTCTCCAAGGCTATCTTCATCTCCTCCGGAAGGACCTTCCGGGTCTTGAGAACTGGTATGATCAGTTCGAATCGGAATGGAGGGTGGCAGAGTGGCTCCGGGCGGTCGGAGTATGGAAGGGGTTGGTGGAGAGGTTTCGTATCCTCGAGGGATAGAAGCCCCTTGCGGAGTTTGAGGTGGAGGGATAGTCGAAGACCCTCCGACTTCGACTGTGTCGAAGGGTATCTCTCCGGAGATCCGAGAGGACCTCCGAGTGGGATTGCGAGGTGCGCTCCGCTTAGGAGGCATGATGCAAGAGGTTGGTAGAGAACGAAGTTTTTTGGACTAGGTTCCCCACGGACGGCGCCAACTGTTGGCGTAAAAGATTACGCTAACAGGTTTCTGTAGAAAAGAAACTAACAAACGAAGTGTTTGCGAAGCAAACTGTTCTAAGCCTCCGAAAGGATAATAGCTTAGAATAGTTCGAAAGTGTGTATTGAATCACTTGTAATCGGTCCTTATTACAGGATGAAATGGGGGGTATTTATAGGCCTGAACATTAAGGAAAAGACCTATTTACCCCTTTATTACAACCGACATTAAGGAAACTATTCGGTTTCCTTAATAGGGCTAAAATGGTAAAAGACTAATCTAATAGGATAGAAGATAAGTCTTCCATCTTAGCTGGCAGAAAAGATCCTGAAGGGCTTTGGTTCGAAGACATACTTCGAACCAATGCCTGCCAAGGGGCTTCGAACCAGGCTCCAAGCACCTTCGAAGATGGCCTTCGGACAATCTTCGAACTGGTTGGCTGTCTTCATGCTGCTTTGGCAATAACCCCGAAGATGAGATATTTTCCCCCAACAACTGCCCTTCTTAAAACGAACCTCCAAACCATCCTCATGAAGTTGTGAAACAGAAATCAAATTGAAGTTCAAATTCCCAACCAAAGCAATGTTCTTCGAGGAGAAATGGTCACAGATGCGAATTGAGCCAATGCCGTGTACCTTCCCTTGACCACTGTTCCTGAAAGTGATGTACACTTTGGAGCTCGGGGGAGTGAGACTAGAGAACCATCTGCGATGTCCCGTCATGTGGCGAGAGCATCCTGAGTCCATGATCCAAACGTCCTCCAGTCCCCGATCCTGCACAATCAGTGATTGTAGGGGGGAGCAAATGGTCTGGCACCAGGTTTAGCAAAAGAACTAAACCAGTGTTGAGCCATCTGCTCAAAAGACAAAAAGCAAAAACCATTAGAAGAGTTTGGACCAAAGCACGGCTCAAAGCGCGGTCCTCGGTTCTGCCTAAAGCCTCGGCCACGAGGTCCAGTACCATAGCCAAAATGGCCTGGAGCTTTGCCGGAACGAACACCACCATCTGGAGAACGGCCATGAAAGCCGTCTCCCCTACCACCACCTACACGACGCGGCCTGGCCTCTAGCCTCTCCCCGCGTTGAGGAACTCTCAGTCTACCACCCTGCTGGTAGAACTACTCCTGACCACCACGAGCTCTCTCTGCTCTCTCAACTCGCTTCCTCTTGAAGCACAACTCCGCAAGATGCCCGTCTCTCTGACAGTACTCACAATGATAGGTGGGCTTCTTGGGATGTGGTTGAGGCTTGGGGTTCTTGGGCTTATTGGTGTTTGCTGTAGTCTTCTTGGGTTTAGAGGGTCCAGGAAGAGAGTCAAGAGAAGTGTGGAGGTGTTTGGGCTTTGGAACCCAGATGGGCTTCTTGGGTGGAGCTTTGGCTGTTCTTGGATCACACAATCCTTGGGATGACTAGCCTGGAAAGACTTAGTGGAGTGAGTCTTGGGATATCTCTGCTTAGGAGTCATTTTACTCCACTCCACTGCCCGGCTAATGGCACTCTCAAAGTCAGCCTTGGTGTAGGTCTAGCCTACCCCAAACCCATCCTGCCTCTTAAACTGCTGGATCATCATGCCAAGTTGTGGCTCTCTGGCACTGATCCAACTCAGGATAGAACGGAGGTAAAAATTTTCATTCTGAGAATCAGCTAGCTCCTCTCTCAAGGAAGCTAGTACCTCCACCTGAGACAAGCAGGTCTCACACTCGCTATCTACCTGGACAGACTTCTCGGCTTTCAGCTTAATCAACTCCAGTCTAAGAGACAAGCAGTTCTCACAGATAGTGGGTGGAACTGACAGTGTTTCAAGCTCTAGCCTAGTCTGTGCCAGCTCAGCTCTCACTCTCTCCAAATCACCCATATGTGCATCGCCCTTGGCTTTCAGATCAGTTAGACTAGCTAGATGAGATGGGCAATCAACACAGGGCACGACGACAGTGGCATGAGCATCTTTCAGCTCCAGCTGAGCATTCTCAAGCTCAGTGGCCAAAGCATCCCTCTCATCAACCCTTTCTGTGTATCTGGACTTCAGAGTCGACAGGTCACACAGAAGCACCTCACACTTTGGGCACTCACTGCTATCACCCAAGCAAGGGGAAGAAGATAGACTCTCAATTCTGCCGTTGGCCACGGCAAGCTCACTCTCTAACTCATTTATCCTCTTCTTAGCCCCTCTAAGTAGTTTTTCCCGATATTTTAACTACTGATGATTTCTTTCAAGTAAATCAATGATTTCACGTTCATAAGATGATAACTTTTCGTTGTCGTCATCGTCGGAGTCATCGGAGGAGCCTTTTTCTTCCTTATCCCCAATAGCCATTAAGCAGAAGCTCTTGCGGCATCTTTGGCGCTGATGTGAGCGGCTCTTCGGTCTGTCCCCGAAGGCCATGAAGCAAAGACCCACTGGATCGTCCTTATCCTTCCCCTGATGACGATCTCCTCATCGCTTGAGCTTGATGAAGAGGAAGAAGACGTGGACCGTTTGGAGTAGCTCTTCTCCATCTCAGCGAATAAGGCCTTGTCGCGCTTCTCGTTCTCACGCCGGTAGTCCTTCAAGGCCTTTTTGAAGAATCTGGTCTTTGGCTTGCCCTTGTTGAAGGAGTAGCTACCGTGCTTGCCGGAGTCATGGAAGCCACCACCGGTGCCCTTTTGTGGCCATTGCGCTTGGGGCAGTCGGCGATGAAGTGTCCTGGGTCACCACACTCAAAGAACCCGGATTTCGTGCCGTGTCATTTGAACATTCTTTTGTCATAAACACGACGCATCCGGTTGTTAAAAAGACACAAATCATCATCTCCCAAAGACTCAAGCTAGTCCTCAGTGATAGACATCAAAGAGAACCCAGCACAGCTCATAGAAGAGGGATCAACATAAGGTGTAGCAAGGGCCAGAGATTTTGATCCAGAGCCAGTGAGATTTGATCTCAACTGGGTATCAACCTCGGTGGCCTTCAGCTTGCTAAACAATTCAGAAATTGTCAAGGTATCATAAGATGTGCTCTCAATGATAGAGGATACCTTGATCTCCCAGATCTTAGGGTCCAAGGTATGGAGAACCTTGAGCGCCTGCTCATGATCTGACACTAACTGAACACCCTCAGCCTTGTTGTCCCGAAGCTTGTTTATGATCGATTGAAAATGACCAAACAAAGCTTCAACAGATTCACCCGGCTTTTGTGTGAAGTTTTCATATTCACGCCGGTAGGTCTGATAGAGCCGAGCCTTGACCTGAGCTGTCCCCTCATGGTGTGCCTGGAGGGTAGCCCAGATCTCTCTCGCAGTGGAGAGATGGCTCACACGCTCAAATTCAGTGGGACCTAATCCAGAAAACAGAATATTCACAGCTTTGTTGTTGTTCTGATGCTGGGAAACAATATCTGGAGTAGTGCGCTCAGCAACAAGCAACACAGTGAAAGTAGCGTGAATACAAATGTCCCAGATGTCCGAGCTTTGGCTCATGAGATAGGCTCGCATGCGAGTCTTCCAATAATTATAGCCATAAGCTTCCAAGGACGGGACCTTTCCAAGAGAAGTCATGATCACTACTGGGGTTTAGAACCGGTTAAGGTATGGAAAACCCTAACCAGGCTCTGATACCACTTGTAGGACCGAAAGTAGCGACTAGAGGGGGGTGAATGGGCGCCTAAAAATTCTTTCAAATCTATGGCCTGCTCCCAACACCCAACGCACCTCAAAAGACTAAGCAGCAAAACGTAAAAAGATTACCGAAGTCTAAAAGTATCTAGCCTAGAAATGACCGGTGTCCTAGGCAAAGAAACACCAATACAGTGCTAATAGGCAGATAAACAAAGCATTCAAAACATGGCAGGTCAACCTTCACAGAAACAAATTATCACAGCAATTGATCTAAGTGCACGTAAAACGAGATGAGAAGTTACTGTTCAGAATTTGTCTCCAGTAAGGTACTTGACGAAGCCTGTTGTGTCGAAGCCTGCGGTGTCGAAGCCTATAATGTCGAAGTCTGCCGTGTCAAAGCCTGCAGCGTCGAAGTCTGGGTGTGCCGAAGCCTGCTTCGAAACTGACGTGCGAAAGTTGTAGAACCAAACCTCGAAGCAAGAGAAAATATAGACAGATCCTTCGGACTAGTGCAGCAAGACTAGCGAAGTATGCAGCGTGGCTTCGAACCAGTGCAAAAACTCAGCGAGGTGTGCTATTCTGGAGGGACTCAGTTCGAACCTCGCATGCAAGGCTACGAAGCCTGTTCGAAGTGTTACTTCGCACAAGAGGCCAGAGGACAAAAGATACAAAGCTAGCTTCGTCCAAAAAGAAGGAGCCTATAGTTAACAGAGAAAAATAGCGTGTCGAAGGTAGCTTTGAACATACGAAGCTAGATGGTTCGAACTCTAGAAAAACATCAGTAGGACTACGAAGCCTACCAGACTTCGATCGATTGAAACCTTCGCACAAAAGCCAACGGACAGTACAATGGAGCTTCAAACAACAAGGTTTGAACAAAAACTGGATATAAAAACGAAGCTGAGAAAAATCTTCGGACTAATGCCAAGCGTGAGATGACGTGCAACAGAGCAGCTGTGACTGCCATAGAACATGAAAATAGGTGCTAGCTAGCAGAGCTATTCTGAACCTATCTAGCAACTTGAGCTTGTTGTTGCCTGATGTCTTGGAAGAGATAAAACGTGAAGAACAAAAGGCAACAGTGGTAGGACCAAGAAACTAGTACTAGAAATCCTAGGCTGCTGCACTCAAGTGGCTATCAATAGCCTGCAGACTATTCTGCGCCATAGCGATGCAAGTTACCAAATAAAAAATGCACAGCCTGAGATTAAAACTTCTGATGAACAACTATGCCTTTGACAGAAAAATGATGATGGCTACGAATCAAAAGAAAACTCTCAGTGAAATAGCTCGGAGCAAAAGATCAGAACACGAAACTCGAAACGAGGCATACAGAATAAACAAGATCGATAAACTGCCATGACGATCTCAGAAGCAAACACGATAAACAGTAACTCACACTGCTGGCGGCGCGCATGAACAGGAACAGAGACAGGAGAACATGAGGCCCACGCTCTTCAGCATGGCTCCTCACTAGGCTAGCCACTGCTGACGCGTGTGGCTGCGCTAGCTGTCTAGGCTGCCGGCTAGCTGCGCTGCTGCACTACTGCGATACTGCACTAGCTGCCGAATAAAACCAGTGGCTAACAAGAGCTTTGCCCGAAGAGAAACAATAGCGCTCGGAGAAGGAACAAGCGAAAGCGGCGGCAATGATGAGAAATACCGGCGGTGGAAAAACGAGGAACTCAGAGGAAAAAAGTGACCCGCAATTTCTAAAATTGGGAAAATGTTTTTCAAAATGGGTAACCCTAACCCTAGGCATTGGGGCATTTTTATAGGCAGCCCAATAAATGGGAAAAATCAAAAATCCCCCTAGGGTTTTTACAGACGTTGAAATAAAAATGGAAAAGACCGAAATGCCCTTAGGATTTTTTTATAGACTCGACTGACAGACTGTGGGCCTAAAGGCAAAATAGTAAAAACCTAAATAAAGATAACTTGTCGTGATGTGGAGCTTTCGTAGCAGCTACGGCTTCACCTCAGAACGGTCAGATCCGATATCAGCGGTCGTCAGTTTTGCACCGAAACTGACAAAGCATCCACCGTCTTTCCACTAGGTACCCGGATTGGGCTGGCCCAATTCTGCAGCTCCCTCAGCCCGGCAATCGCTCACCACCCATGTACCTGAGTCAATCCCAGTTAACAAATCAGTGGATCCTCTGTTACTCCTAGCACATGTACTCGGATTGGGCCATTCCGACTTCACAGCCCCTCTGCCCGACAGTCGCCCACTGCCTGTGTAGCTGAGTCACACGTGGCCCAGACACAGTAGGTCTTCTCTTCTCTTCATGTCCTCTTGACTTCCGTTGACAATCACTCATCAAATCTGGAGCCATGAGGCCCATGTTCTTCAACATGGTTCCTCAAGAGGACATGCAGGCAAGCATCAGGCAGCTGACATCCACGGAATCACTAGCATGCTTCTCATAAGCACGCTTATCTACTGCAGAAGAATCCTCTCCTGGTTCATCAGGGTGAGGTTCCTCTAGAACATATTCCTTTTTCTCTTGCTTGAGACCAATTCTCAAGTTTCGATACCAATCCATAAAGTTCGTTCCAGACAATTTATCTCATTCAAGAATAGATCGCAAATTAAAAACTGGAGTGCTCTTAACAGTAGACGTAATAGATGCCATGATCTACAAAAGATTAAATGCGAGGTTTAGCACTATGCAATGTTTATCTTCTATCAAATAAAAGATGTTCCACTATCTAAAGAAGTCACTTTCTCTCTCATGACTAATAGTGGCACAAGATCCATGGTAACGCTATCTCTTAGTGAGCTTTGGCATCACTGCTAGAGGCTAGTTGACATATGTAAGAAACTCTTTGGTAATCACATCATATGTAACTCTTATCATTGGAGAAGCATCCAATGCTTGACCCCAACTCCTATGCTCTAAGGCCCAAAACTGTTTTGATGGCTTCATCAAGTGAACCAACACTATCGATAAGCATGAACCATGGCTCCCGTCATCGAGTGCGTGCTCCTGGCCTTCATGAAGAGTACTAGTCCATCTCGCATAGGCTATACTAATTACATGCACCAAAGCACCGCGGAAACGACATGCAATTCATAATGAATTTTACATTAGCCTTGGGCTGTAAATAACAATGACACGCATGCCATTTTTAATTTACATTCATTGCATGCATATCATACATTACATTTAACCAACGCCATGCTAGTCAAGACATTCTCTACAAAACAAAGTTAGCGCGAGCAATCTACAAATGACTGGATTCTAGATCTGAAAAAACCCAGGTCAGCAAGCTCGGTTTTTCAAAATCACGTAGGTCGGACCAAACAATATACCAAACAATGTATCCATACCATCAAATCACTATAACTGCAAGATCAGACCAAACCAAGACAGTTGCTAGTCACGATAAATCAATAACGCTTCAACAGATTGGGAATACTTTATTTAGATGAATGGTACACATCATGAACTAGATACAATGGATCGAGATGTCAGACTTAATCGATGAAGCCTCAAACTATGACACCTAATTCACATCAATCTAAGAGATCAAAATGATGCAGCCTTAGACCTAACAATATATACCAAGATAAACCGGCGACCATGCTGGCCAAGTCGATTCCTCAAGAGATCGATACAATGCATCCTTGATGAATGCTGACCTAATCAATGTGACCGTCGGGGTGGCAGGACTCACCTCTTCACCATAGATTGAGATGATGCAGCGTGATTCCAAGTGCCAAGTCCCACCGTTATTAACCTTGGGAACCCAAGGGTGGCAATGTGTTGAAAGAGTAGTTTGTTGTGGTTGATTATGTGTGTGTCCTCTAAACCTAGCTAATTAGATACATATTTATAGTACGGAGACTTGCCGTCTAAGTAATCTACATTGTAACAGATTCTGGATCATTTTTATCTTCTCTCACCTTCATCGGCTCCTTCATATCCGGCTATGTTGTAACGATATGGACGGGATTCTTTGACCACCTTTGATCAGACTCCTTTGACTTCTGTTGACCGTGCAACATCCTTGGTTGGCCTAGGCTTTACTAATTCTTGGCGTCAACACATGCCCCAAAGTTTCACAGCATTAAAGGGTAACTCATACTTCGAAATTACCGGTCATCATCACCCTCTGCCATCACGTCCTTTCAAGCGTCCATCTACAACATCCTTCCAAAATCAATAATAGTAGCCAAAACCATTCATCTTCTAGTACTTTATAAAATCCTTCCTATGGTACGGACTCCATATCATATCACCTTTCCTCTTCCTTTCTACTTATTCTTCTTTGGCCATTTACTACTATGTTGTTTGTTGCTTGGTTTAATGCATCTACTTTTATTGAACGTTGAAGGTTGTCCCACCAAATCCGGTGAGATCAGTTTGAACCGGATGTCGAGGAGTCTTTCTTGCTTTATAAGTATCCCTGGACACTTCACCTTTCTTCTTGACACTTTCTGCATACTACTCACTTTTAGCCCTTGAGCTCGGCACCATCTTGCTTCCAACATTCTTGCAACCGCCATGCGGCGCCGTCTTCATCTCCCTTTGTGGTCCCATACTCCGGTAACCCTAGCGATAGCCACCATTGATGTGATCCCCAAGGTAAGTCTTTGGCATCCCCTTCTTTTTTGTTGTTCTTCAGTTTTCTTGGTTCATCCATCAATTTTTTTCATTGTTTCCCCTTTTTCTCACTATTTCTTTTTTACTTTATTCTCTATAGAACCTGAAGAACCACGTTTTAATTCCAATAGCAACCAATTCGTCATGCTACTTCTAGAGCCCTCTTGGTGATCCTAACCCTATAGATTTCATCAATGGTGAAACCAACCGAATTCCTTTTAAATATTCTCCTATGCTTTCCTCCGACTAGGATTCTAGCTTTGGGTCTTTTCCTCCTTCTCTCCCTGGCTGGTGTGACTAGTACCTTAGGGTATCGACCATCTACCATTTCTTCTAGGATGAGATCTACATTGGGCACTTGATCGGCCTTTCACTTGTTGAACCATACTGGAACGAGCCGATGTTGGCTGCTTCCTGCTATGTCTAGTCGAATGTTTGAACGCTTTCATTTTTGGCCATGAGCCGATGAGCCCCACCTTGCTTTATGTTTTGTTTTTGAAATGTCTTGATATCGACTCATCGGCCAACCCTCTTTCCTTCCATTCTAAACCAACTCATCGCCTCGGCACTAAATCCGCCGATAGTTGGGGCAGATATATTGCAAGGCACAACAAAAAGACTAGCCCCATAGACATACGTGAGCATGTAGCCTTTCTCAATCTCTTGTTAGAAAGGTTCGTCTTCTGCGTATCCACCTTGAGCCCAACCTTTCAGTTTCAATTTTTAGCCAAACAGCTTGCCGCTTAAGTAAAAATTCCCCTTGGCCAATACCTCGTTGGAGCCACCTACCATCTTTTCCATCTTGTATCAGCCAAGCTATCAGTTGGTGATCCTGTCAGCCACCCTAATGGCCCTTGATGGTTTTTGCATCTCTGGCTCAATGTTTACATAGTTAATGTTGTCGGTGACCCTCCTTTTGCTTTAATGTGTTTTCCTTCTGATTTTTCAGAATCAGCTGCTCCTATTTATCGCTGACATTCTTCCCTAGGTGAAGCGACTGCATGTTGTTCTATCTTCCCTATGTCTCTTGAACCCTTAGCCACCTGGCTTAAGGGATTTTATCATGGATTCTCCTATCGGGCCATCTGGTATCCCTATGAATACCATTCAAAATATGAATGCCCCCATCGGCTAACCTTTACTGATGTGTTACGGGATGAAGAATCCACCCATATTTTCATGGCTGCGATTTTTCATGCCTCCTGCCCTTCAAATTCATTGACGAGTGTCCTTGGAAGGGCTCTTACGAGTTCTATCATCCATCGGTCATTGCGGGGCAGTTAGGTTTTGGTCAACTCCCACCCCACATGTTCTTCATCGATCAAATCCAAGTTCGTGGAGATGTCAAGGATAGCACTGAGTGGGATCGCCTCTTCAACATGACTGATGATATCCTTGTCAGTGACTTTTCCTCCTAGATAGCCCACCAAGCGTCCTCCACCGACATCCATCGATGGTGGGGTGACCTGAAGCAACATATCTTTAACTGCTCTTCGCTGGTCTATCAGGAGAGGCTTCACCCAGGTGATGCTGACACGGGACTCGAGGTGAATACTTTAGCTCACCCTTTTATTTATTTCAGTCGTTTTCATTTATATCTAATTACCTTTGCTTCTTGTAGGAGGATGACCTTGACGCCCCTTCAATGAGTTTTAGTGGTCGACCAATATGGTACGGACCTGTATCAGCCACTACAAACTTGGGCATCAGTGCCCCCACTCCCATGGCCTGGGTGAGTGGGAAATGATCTATGGTCCAAGCGCGCAAACACCAGGTCTAGACCTCAGCCATGCGCCGATTCACTAGAGCTTGGGCTAGTCAGGTAAGTCCATCGTCTTCAACTCTGTGGACGGCGGTTAGCCTTTTTACTTCTTTTTATAATGCCAGTTCCTGGAGTGTACATATATCTTTTGTTTACTTCGCAACCGACACTGATAGGTCCTTTGGTTTTGCATGTTCCTAATATCACCGCTCCTCTACCAATAGCCAATGTCCCTTCATCCACCCAAGTTTGTACTCGCCTTTCATGTCATAGATATTTCTCCTATCACATTCCTAACATTGGATATATCCTTTATTCTTAGCCGCCATCTTCTCCTATCGTCGTTGACTCCCTTTATGTGGCATTTGACAACATGGCCAATGAACCTACTGATCCCCAGCTAGCTCAGGCCACCAAGGTCATTGTCGTGGGGGTCACCACTCAGGCCGACACACTAGAGGTTGCTACCACCGGTCCTAGTGTGTCGGCTGCTGCCCATGCCGTTGTCACTCTAATTGGTATCGCTGCCGGTGTTGCGCCTGATGGTGCCAATGCGATTGGGGTCGATGTGCCAGGAGGCACCACCACTAGTTCCGAGGCATCGGCTACCAACATTGATGTCTCTCTCTAGGTATTTTTCACTTATTCGTTCTCTTACCTTCTATTGTTTTCCTTGTAACCGACACCATCCTTGAATGCAGTCGACGCTTCAGAAGGACAATCCCGAAGAGAAGCACTGGCATACCCTCCCAGTTACACTGTGGGGAGTGATGCTAAAACTTCCTCTGCCAACGACGACCCACAATCGGCCGTCCCAACTAGGCCAACTGATGTAAGTGCCTTCGCATTTATCCTGACGTGCTCTCCCTTTTATCCATCTAACCTTTTCTTTCTTCTAGTCTATCTAGAAGTTCCCTTTCAACATCGGCCCATATCTTGATGTAGATGATGTTGCCAGCACTGCTCCGTCGGCCATTTCTCAACTGGCTTTGAAAGTAAGGGAGGCCTTACGGGCTTGTTGCACCGGCTAGAAGATCCGATCGAAGTTCTGGTCAATGATTCGGGTCTGATAAAGGCTCATTCCAATGATGTATTGGGCTTTCTTACTCTAGAGTTGGTTGACACTCTTACGTCTACCACCTTCATTGAGTACCATTGGTCAGGAGTGCAGTGGGCCATGAAGTAGATGGCCGACCGGGCTAGACGCGCGTCGTTGTTGGAGGCGGTGAAGACCCATGATGAGGCGACAATGACTGAGGGCACTCTTATGAATCACATTCAGGATGAGTTGTCGGCCACGTCACTAGAGCTCGATCAGCTGCGGGTGGAGGAGACCGATCTAGCCTTGAGGCTAGATGGGGTATGGGGAAGGATTGCCCAAAAAGAAGGTGTTTTGGCTTCCTTCCTGGCTTGGATCTAGGCCTAGGATCACCGTCTTGCTTGTGTCATCTGTCAAGTGCAATTTTGATGCCACGCCATTCGAGAGGTCCAAGGTTTCGACATGGAAGATCGGGCTATCCTTTGGAGTGTCGACGCGATTCGGCTATGAGCAATTGAGGCCATCCGTTGAGGAGCCATGCTGAATAGCGTGGGCCTCATGGCTCTAGAAGTGATGAGTCATTGTCAACGATAGTCAACGAGGACTGAAGAAGAGAAGAGATCTGCTGTTTCATGGGCCGCGTGTGACTCAGGTACACGGGCAGCGAGCGACTGTCGGGCAGAGGAGGCTGCGAAGTCGGGTTGGCCCAATCCGGGTGCATGGGCCAGAAGCAGTAGAAGACCCACTGGGCTGTTGACCAGGACTGACTCAGGTACACGGGCGGTGAGCGATTACCAGGCTGAGAGAGTTGCGGAGTCGGGCCGGCCCAATCCGGGTACCTGGTGCAAAGCTGGTGGAGGCTTTGTCAGTTTCGGCGTAAAACTGACAACCGTTGATTCTGTATCCGACTGTCCAGAAGAGTAGCTTCCGGATATGTCATCTGTTACTCTAGGCCCACAGTCAGTCAGTTGTGTCTGTAAAAATACCTAAGGGCAGTAGAGTCTTTTTCTGTATTTTTGAGTCTGTAAAAACCCTAAGGGGCTGGTAGAATATTCCTAGTGTTGGGCTGCCTATAAATAGCACCCCAATCCCTAGGGTTTGGACTACCCTTTTTGCTGAAAATCAATACTCCTCTTTTGGGTCACTTTGTTTCTTGCATTCTCTCTCCTGTTCATGCGTGAGCCACCAGGCAACAAACCTTGTTCTTCCTGAAGTTTTTAAGTGATTTTTGTTGTCTGGGAAAGCTTTTAATCTGGCTGTTTTTGCTTGTGCGAAGCATTTTTGTGCACTGCAGTTCATTCTCTGTGCGTGTGGTCAATTTATTTGGAACAGAAGCTTCTCTGTTGTATGTGTTCTTCGTGAGAAGTAGTACTAGTTCTTGCTGTTGCAAGTAGTACTACTACTCTGTAGCAAGTAGTACTACTTTCCTGTAGCTACAGTATGCTAGTACTTTAGTCTTGCTTTTCCTGTGTTGCTTTTTGATCGAGTTGGCAGGGTCAAAGTCCCTTTTCTTGTGTGAAGTCCAACTCTGTGTAGCAGACTTCGAATCTGCAAGCTTCGAATCTGCAGGCTTCGAATCAGCAGACTTCGAATCTGCAAGCTTCGAATCTGCAGACTTCGAATCTGCAAGCTTCGAATCTGCAGACTTCGAATCTGCAAGCTTCGAGTCTACAGACTTCGAATCTGCAAGCTTCGAATCTGCAGACTTCGAATCTGCAAGCTTCGAGTCTACAGACTTCGAATCAGCAGACTTCGAATCTGCAAGCTTCGAATCTGCAGACCTCGAATCAGCAGACTTCGAATCAGCAGGCTTCGAATCAGCAGGCTTCGAATCTGCAGGCTTCGAATCTGCATACTTCGAATCTGCATACTTCGAATCTGCAACCTTCGAATCTGCAACCTTCGAATCTGCAACCTTCGAATCTGCAACCTTCGAATCTGCAACCTTCGAATCTGCAACCTTCGAATCTGCAACCTCAGAATCTGCAACCTCAGAATCTGCAACCTCAGAATCTATGACCTCAGAATCAGCAAACTTCGAATCTGCAGACTTAGTCAATTTGTTCTCGCTTTGCTGTTTAAGTTTTTAAATGCATTGGGTTTTGGGAGTAGGCCATTGATTCGAAAGAATTTTTTAGGCGCCCATTCACCCCCCCTCTGGTCGCTACTTTCGGTCCTACAAGTGGTATCAGAGCCTGGTTAGGGTTTTTCCATACCTTAACCGGTTCTAAACCTCAGTAGTGATCATGACTTCTCCTGGCAAGGTCCCGTCCTTGGAAGCTTATGGCTATAATTATTGGAAGACTCGCATGCGAGCCTATCTCATGAGCCAAAGCTCGGACATCTGGGACATTTGCGTTCACAGCACGTTTGTCATATTGCCAGTTGCTGAGCATGATTCTCCTGGTATCATCGCCCAGCATGTGAACAATAGCAAAGCGGTGAACATCTTGTTTTTTGGTTTGGGTCCCACTGAGTTTGAGCGTGTGAGCCATCTCTCCACTGCGAGAGAGATCTGGGCTACCCTCCAGGCACACCATGAGGGGACAGCTCAGGTCAAGGCTCGGCTCTATCAGACCTACCGGCGTGAATATGAGAATTTCACACAGAAGCCGGGTGAATCTGTTGAGGCTTTGTTTGGTCGCTTTCAGTCGATCATTAACAAGCTTCGGGACAACAAGGCTGAGGGTGCTCAGTTAGTCTCAGATCACGAGCAGGCGCTCAAGGTTCTTCATACCTTGGACCCAAAGATCTGGGAGATCAAGGTATCATCTATCGTTGAGAGTACTTCATACGATACCTTGACCATTTCTGAGTTATTTAGCAAGCTAAAGGCCACTGAGGTAGATATCCAGTTGAGATCAAATCTCACTGGCTCTGGATCAAAATCCCTGGCCCTTGCTACACCTTCTGTTGATCCCTCTGCTGTGAGTTGTGCTGGGTTCTCTTTGATGTCTATCACTGAGGACCAGCTTGAGTTGTTGGGAGATGATGATTTGTGTCTCTTTAACAACCGGGTGCGTCGTGTCTATGATAAAAGAATGTTCAAAAGACACGGCACAAAATCCGGATGCTTTGAATGTGGTGATCCAGGACACTTCATCGCCGACTGCCCCAAGCGCAGTGGTTACAAGAAGGGCGCCGGCAGCAGCTTCCACGACTCCGGCAAGCATGAGAGCCCCTCCTTCAACAAGGGCAAGCCGAAGAATCGGTTCTTCAAGAAGGCCCTGAAGGACTACCGGCGAGAGAACAAGAAGCGCGACAAGGCCTTCTTCGCCGAGATGGAGAAGAGCTACTCCAAGCAATCCACGTCTTCTTCCTCTTCATCGAGCTCAAGCGATGAGGAGATCACCATCAAGAAGGGGAAGGACAAGGATGATCCGGCGGGCCTCTGCTTCATGGCCTTCGGAGACAAGCCGAAGAGCCGCTCACACCAGCGCCGAAGATCCCGCAAGAGCTTCTGCTCCATGGCTCTTGGGGATAGAGAAGAAAAGAGCTCCTCCGACGACTCCGACGACGACGATAGCAAGGTATCATCTTATGAGCGCGAAATTGTAGATTTACTTGAGAGCAATCGTCAGGAGTTGAAGTATCGGGATAAACTGCTTAGGGGGGCTAAGAAAAGGATAGACGAGTTAGAGAGTGAGCTTGCCGTGGCCAACGGTAGAATAGAAAGTCTATCTTCTTCCCCTTGCTTGGGTGATAGCAGTAAGTGCCCGAAGTGCGAGGTGCTTCTGTGTGACCTGTCGACTCTGAAGTCCAGGTACACAGAAAGGGTTGATGAGAGGGACGCTTTGGCCACTGAGCTTGAAAGCGCTCAGCAGGAGCTGAAAGATGCTCACGCCACTGTCGTCGCACCCTGTGTTGATTGCCCATCTCATCTAGCTGCCTTAGCTGAGCTGAAATCCAAGGGCGATGAGCATTTGGGTGATGTTGAGAGGTTGAGAGCTGAGCTTGCCCAGACTAGGCTAGAGCTTGAGACACTGTCAGTTCCACCCACTGTCTGTGAGAACTGCCTGTCTCTTAGAATGGAGTTGATTAAGCTAAAAGCCGGGAAGTCTGTCCAAGTAGAGAATGAGTGTGAGACCTGCTTGTCTCAGGTGGAGGTTCTAGCTTCTTTGAGAGAGGAGCTAGCTGATTCTCAGAATGAGAACTTTTACCTCCGGTCTATCCTGAGTTGGATCAGTGCCAGAGAGCCACAGCTTGGCATGATGATCCAGTAGTTCAAGAGGCAGGATGGGTTTGGGGTAGGTTACACCTACACCAAGGCTGACTTTGAGAGTGCCCTCAGCCGGGCAGTGGAGTGGAGTAAAATGACTCCAGAGCAGAGGTATCCCAAGACTCACTCCACTGAGACCTCCCAGGCTTGTCAGCCCAAGGATGGAGTGATCCATGAACCACCCAAAGCTCCACCCAAGAAGCCTATCTGGGTTCCTAAGCCCAAACACCTCCACTCTTCTCTAGACTCTCTTCCTGGACCCTCTCAGCCCAAGAAGACCACACCAAACACTACCAAGCCCAAGAATCCCAAGCCTCAACCACATCCCAAGAAGACTACCTATCATTGTGAGTTTTGTCAGAGAGACGGGCATCTTGCGGAGTTTTGCTTCAGGAGGAAGCGGGTTGAGAGAGCAGAGAGGGCTCGTAGTGATCAGGTGCAGTTCTACCAGCAGGGTGGTAGACTGCGTGTTCCTCGGCGCGGGGAGAGGCTAGAGGCCAGGCCGCGTCGTGTAGGTGGTGGTAGAGGAGACGGTTTTCCTACCCGTGCTCCAGTAGGTGGTGTTCGTTCCGGCAGAGTTCCAGACCGAGTTGGCTACGGTTCTGGACCTCGTGGCCGTAGGGTTAGGAAGAACCATGGACCGCGTTTTGAGCCGCGTTTTGGTCCAAACTCTTTTGATGGTTTTCGCTTTCCATCTTTTGAGCAGATGGCTCGACACTGGTTTAGCTCTTTTGCTAAACCTGGTGTCGGACCATTTGCTCCCACTTACAAACATTGATTGTGCAGGACCGGGGACTGGAGGATGTTTGGATCATGGACTCAGGATGCTCTCGCCACATGACGGGACATCGCAGATGGTTCTCCAGTCTCACTCCCCCGAGCTCCAAAGAGTACATTACGTTCGGGAACAGCGGTCAAGGGAAAGTAAGTGGCATAGGCTCAATCAGCATCTCAGACCATTTCTCTTTAAAGAATGTTGCTTTGGTTAAAAATCTGAACTTTAATTTAATCTCTGTGTCGCAACTTCTTGAGGATGGTTTGGAAGTGCGTTTTAAGAAGGGAAATTCTTCTGTGATTGATTCTAGAGGGTCTTTGGTTTGTCAGATTTTACCCTTCGGTAAAGTTTTTCGAATTGACTTCTCTAGTTCTTTTGGCCCTTCTCGCTGTTTGATTGCTGGATCATCTTCTGAGCTCTGGAAGTGGCATAGGAGGTTAGGTCATTTGAGTTTTGATCTACTAGTCAGGTTAAGCTCTATGGACCTCATCCGAGGATTGCCCAAGCTTTAAATGGAGAAGGATCTAGTTTGTCATCCCTGTCGTCATGGGAAAATGGTTGCCGCTTCTCATTCACCTGTGACTCAGGTGATGACTTCGTATCCAGGCGAGCTTTTGCATTTGGACACTGTAGGTCCAGCTCGGGTACGCTCAGTCGGTGGAAAGTGGTATGCACTTGTGATTGTTGACGACTTTTCTCGTTTCTCGTGGGTTTTCTTTTTGGAGTCTAAGGATGAAACTTTTCAATTTGTCCATGACCTGGTTTTGAAGCTGAAGAATGAGAACAATGGTCGGATGCGAGCAATTCGCTCTGACAACGGCTCTGAGTTCAAGAACTCTCAGTTCGTCAGCTTCTGTGGTGATCAGGGTCTGGACCATCAGTTTTCTTCTCCTTACACTCCCCCACAGAACGGCGTTGTGGAACGAAAGAACCGCACGCTAGTTGAGATGGCCAGGACGATGCTCGATGAGCACAGGACTCCTAGGCGTTTTTGGGCTGAAGCCATGAACACGGCTTGCTATCTGGCCAACCGCATTTTTCTTAGAGCTTACCTAGGTAAGACATCATATGAGTTGCGGTTTGGCAGACAGCCCAAGGTGAGTCACTTGCGAGCGTTTGGCTGCAAGTGCTTTGTGCTCAAGAAGGGAGGGCATTTGGACAAGTTTGAGTCTCGCTGCTGGGATGGAGTTTTTCTTGGTTATGCTTTGCATTCTCGAGGTTTTCGTGTTTGGAACCTCGAATCCCAGCTGCTTGTCGAGACTTGTGAAGTTTCTTTTGATGAGTCCATGCCTTCTTTGACTCTTTCGTTTGAGCTTTCTGGTGATGATGAGCTCGGAGAGTCCATCTTTGAAGAAGATGAGGATACTCCAGCTGCTGATGAGGGTGGGCCCTCTGCATCCCCCGCAGAGCGCACACCTTCTGAGACTTCGACTGATGATGAGGGCGGACCTCTGATCACTTCTTCCACTTCGATCGAGCCCCCTCAGTCGAGTCCAGAGGTGCCAGCTGCTGACTCAGGTGAGGTGACTTCAGATCACCAGGGAACCCGAGCAGTTCAGCGTGACCATCCCTCAGAGCTCATCATTGGTGATTTGACTGAGAGGACTTTGCGTTCTTCTGCCTCTCTCGCTGTGTTTGCTGAATCTGCGTTTGTTGCATCTTTTGAGCCCAGAGACATTTCTCATGCTCTTTCTGATTCTAATTGGATTAATGCTATGCAAGAAGAGCTTGAGAATTTTGTCCGCAATCGGGTTTGGACATTGGTTGAGCCGCCACCTGGATGCAACCCCATAGGCACCAAGTGGGTATTCAAGAACAAACAAGGTGAAGATGGGGTTGTGGTGCGCAACAAGGCTCGACTAGTCGCCCAGGGTTATTGCCAGAAGGAAGGTATTGACTTTGAAGAAACCTTCGCTCCTGTGGCCCGTCTTGAGTCCATTCGTATTCTTCTAGCTTTTGCCGTTTCAAAGGGTTTTAAGCTTTTTCAAATGGACGTTAAGAGTGCTTTTCTGAACGGGTTCATAGAGGAGGAGGTATATGTTAGGCAACCCCCCGGTTTTGAGAACCCCAAGTTTCCTCGACATGTTTTTAAGTTGCATAAAGCTTTATACGGGTTGAAGCAAGCCCCCAGGGCTTGGTATGACTGGTTGAAGCAATTTTTGTTGGGGAAGGGCTTTGTGATGGGTTCTGTGGACAAAACTCTTTTCTTGCTCAGAGATGCTTCAGATTTTTTAGTTGCTCAGATTTACGTGGACGATATTATCTTTGGCGGTACTACTGATTCTCTTGTGTCCAAGTTTTCTGAGCAGATGCACAGTGAGTTTGAGATGAGCCTCATGGGTGAGCTTAAGTACTTTTTAGGGCTCCAGATCAAGCAGACCAAGGACGGCACCTTCATCCACCAAGGTAAGTATACTCGTGACATGCTTAAGAAATTTGACTTTGGTGGTGAATTGAAGCCGCAGATGACCCCGATGGGCACTTCTGGGGGTTTGGACAAGGACGAGAGCGGTGTCAAGGTCAATGAGAGAGAATTTCGAGGGATGATCGGTTCACTGTTGTACTTGACGGCAACAAGACCGGACATACAGTTCGCCGTGGGACTTTGCGCGCGTTTTCAGTCTTCACCACGCGCATCTCACCGGCAGGCTGTCAAGCGCATTTTCAGGTATCTCACCTATGCGCCTGATCTTGGTCTTTATTATTCAGCATCATCATCACTTGATTTATCTGGCTTTTCGGACGCCGACTTTGGTGGGTGCCGGTTGGATCGCAAGTCGACTTCCGGTACTTGCCAATTTCTTGGTTCTTCTCTTGTCTCTTGGTCTTCTCGAAAGCAATCTGGAGTTGCTCTTTCGACCACAGAGGCTGAGTATGTAGCTGCTGCTAGCTGCTGCTCACAGTTGGTTTGGATGATTTCCACTCTGAGAGATTTTGGGTTGTTCTTTCCTATCAGAGTTCCTTTGTTTTGCGACAGCACCAGTGCTATTAGTGTAGGGAAAAACCCATGTCTCCATTCAAAAACCAAACACATTGATGTGCGCTTTCACTTTTTGCGGGATCAATATGAGAAAGGTGTCATTGACCTTGTTCATGTTGATACCCATCATCAGTTGGCTGACATTTTCACCAAACCCCTAGATCAGTCTACTTTTGAGCGTTTACGAGGGGATTTGGGTATTGTGTATCCTTTTTAGGATATTTTGAGTCAGTTCATTTCTTTCTTCTTTACTCTTTTCTTGAGTCTTTTTGTGTGTGTTCATATCATACATATTCACATATCACACTTTTGAGCCTGCTTCTGTTATATGATTAAACTGCTTTACTTATTCTAGCTGGTACAAGCTTTTGATTACTTGTCGATGATCATGCTTTGTTTCAGTTCATTTGATATGTCTGATATCTGTCATATGCATGGCTTTTACACTTTAAAACCTGAAAAATGATCACCATTGCTTCTGGTAACTAGCATGCGTAGGCTGAGTGTTTTTGCTATCTGTTACATGCCTTGTAGCCAGTTCATCACATAGATGCAGATATGCAACTTGGACATCTTTATGCTTTAACATGGAAAATGTGCTATAAAACGATAAAAATCAAAAATGAATGAAAATTCCATTCCTTTTTATGCTTAAGTCGAAAAGATCCAAGTGGGTTTGCTTTGTCGCATTATATTGTTCTGGATTGCTTACCATAGCACTTTGGTATGAACTAGGACAGTATAGTGTATGCCAAGACCAATGTCTTAAGCTTCCGATGGTCCAGTTCTGGCCTAGGCTTGACTTGGTCGGTTAGCATAAGGTTTTACATGCAAATAACCCTTGGCAAAAATGAAAAAGGAAAAATGAAAAAGCCTGAACATTTAACAAGATAACCAGTTTGCTGAAGCACTTTGTTTTGAACAATGTTTATCTTGGTAGACATCAGTTAGCTTCTGCATCTCATGCTTTACCTTGCTTATTAACTAGGAAATATGGTGATGTTTTTGTTTTGCAAAAACTGAAAAATGCGTGCTAATGACTTTCTTTAGATATCATCTGTTGCACTGATCATGCCATGTGTCTTAAGACAGTATGTCTGTTGCTATACTTGTTAGATGTTGTAATTGCAGTCAATCATATCTGAGAAGCATGCTTTTCTACACTCCACCTACACCCCAGCTGAATTCACTGCATATTTTGAGGGGGAGTTGCATTTCAGGGGGAGTCTGTGTCTCTTTTAAGTGCTTGATGAGTTCACTTGTCAACAAGGGGGAGAAAATTTGGGATCAGAGTTTAAGGGGGAGTTCTTACTCTGTTGATATCCTTGTTGTTCTAAAAATCGCACTCATTTTGAGCTTTTACGTTTTGGTTAACCATAATGACCGTTTCTTGCTTTTGGTTGGCTTTTGGTCATTAGGGTTAAACTTTTACCTTATTTTTTCTTCTTCTTTGTTTCCTTGTATCTTGTTTTTCGTGTTTCCACATTTGTTCGCAGGTGCTGAAGAGCTGTGAAAAGAGGAATGTTGACAATGCACTCATCAAGGGGGAGATTGAGGAGCCATGCTGAATAGCGTGGGCCTCATGGCTCTAGAAGTGATGAGTCATTGTCAACGATAGTCAACGAGGACTGAAGAAGAGAAGAGATCTGCTGTTTCATGGGCCGCGTGTGACTCAGGTACACGGGCAGCGAGCGACTGTCGGGCAGAGGAGGCTGCGAAGTCGGGTTGGCCCAATCCGGGTGCATGGGCCAGAAGCAGTAGAAGACCCACTGGGCTGTTGACCAGGACTGACTCAGGTACACGGGCGGTGAGCGATTACCGGGCTGAGAGAGTTGCGGAGTCGGGCCGGCCCAATCCGGGTACCTGGTGCAAAGCTGGTGGAGGCTTTGTCAGTTTCGGCGTAAAACTGACAACCGTTGATTCTGTATCCGACTGTCCAGAAGAGTAGCTTCCGGATATGTCATCTGTTACTCTAGGCCCACAGTCAGTCAGTTGTGTCTGTAAAAATACCTAAGGGCAGTAGAGTCTTTTTCTGTATTTTTGAGTCTGTAAAAACCCTAAGGGGCTGGTAGAATATTCCTAGTGTTGGGCTGCCTATAAATAGCACCCCAATCCCTAGGGTTTGGACTACCCTTTTTGCTGAAAATCAATACTCCTCTTTTGGGTCACTTTGTTTCTTGCATTCTCTCTCCTGTTCATGCGTGAGCCACCAGGCAACAAACCTTGTTCTTCCTGAAGTTTTTAAGTGATTTTTGTTGTCTGGGAAAGCTTTTAATCTGGCTGTTTTTGCTTGTGCGAAGCATTTTTGTGCACTGCAGTTCATTCTCTGTGCATGTGGTCAATTTATTTGGAACAGAAGCTTCTCTGTTGTATGTGTTCTTCGTGAGAAGTAGTACTAGTTCTTGCTGTTGCAAGTAGTACTACTACTCTGTAGCAAGTAGTACTACTTTCCTGTAGCTACAGTATGCTAGTACTTTAGTCTTGCTTTTCCTGTGTTGCTTTTTGATCGAGTTGGCAGGGTCAAAGTCCCTTTTCTTGTGTGAAGTCCAACTCTGTGTAGCAGACTTCGAATCTGCAAGCTTCGAATCTGCAGGCTTCGAATCAGCAGACTTCGAATCTGCAAGCTTCGAATCTGCAGACTTCGAATCTGCAAGCTTCGAATCTGCAGACTTCGAATCTGCAAGCTTCGAGTCTACAGACTTCGAATCTGCAAGCTTCGAATCTGCAGACTTCGAATCTGCAAGCTTCGAGTCTACAGACTTCGAATCAGCAGACTTCGAATCTGCAAGCTTCGAATCTGCAGACCTCGAATCAGCAGACTTCGAATCAGCAGGCTTCGAATCAGCAGGCTTCGAATCTGCAGGCTTCGAATCTGCATACTTCGAATCTGCATACTTCGAATCTGCAACCTTCGAATCTGCAACCTTCGAATCTGCAACCTTCGAATCTGCAACCTTCAAATCTGCAACCTTCGAATCTGCAACCTTCGAATCTGCAACCTCAGAATCTGCAACCTCAGAATCTGCAACCTCAGAATCTATGACCTCAGAATCAGCAAACTTCGAATCTGCAGACTTAGTCAATTTGTTCTCCCTTTGCTGTTTAAGTTTTTAAATGCATTGGGTTTTGGGAGTAGGCCATTGATTCGAAAGAATTTTTTAGGCGCCCATTCACCCCCCCTCTGGTCGCTACTTTCGGTCCTACATCCGTCGCGCCCTTATCTGAATTTCTATGTATTGGACCTCCAACTTGTAATTCAGAATGTTATGCCTTTGCAATATATTGTCTTTGATTCCTTCATTTGGACTTGAGTTTTTGTATCAAAGGGCGATGCTTTAGCATCGGCCGTCTAAAGGTGATACCATCTGTATCGACTGTTTTGCGTGTAGATCTTTAGGCATTTATCCAAATGCTCAGAAAATATTTCTTCAAGTACTTTCTGTTCAAAGTTCTCTCGAACACTTCTCCATCTAATCCTTTGAGTAGATAGGTGTTCCCAGGCAACACTTGATGTATTCAGAATGATCCTTCATAATTAGGCGACAACTTACCGAACCGATTGTCCTTAGACCCGATTGTACGATAAGTTTCCATACGAGTTCTCCTAGTTCAAATTACTTGGGCACTACTTTCTTGTTATAAAACCTGGCAACCCTTGCTTTGTATTCTTCAATCTTCTTGACAGGTCTTAATCGGTCTTGCGCTAGATCGTCTGTGCCATCCTTCATGAAATTATAATAATCATCGACTGTGAGTTGGTCCTATAATGTAATCCTTCTTCAGCCGATGTTATTTTCCCACAGTAGTACTACTTCATGGCCACAGACTAACTGATATGGTGGTATTTGGATTGATCCATGTCACACCCTCTGATACGCCTAGAGTGCTTTTGACAGAGACTGATGCCAACACTTTGGTTGCTCGTTGATTTTGCGCTTTATTAATTTGACCATTATCTTGTCCATAATATGGCGATGAATTTAATTGCTTGATCCCCATACCGACTGTGAATTGTTGGAACTCCTCTGATATGAAAATAGTCCCTTGATCAGTGGTGATGGTCTATGGAATCCCAAACTAATATATTATATGTTCTCTTATGAACTCAATGGCATCAGCAGAAGTAACCCTTTTGAGTGGAATGACCTCTACCCATTTCATAAAATAATCAGTGGTGGCCAATATGAACTTATGTCCTTTTCTTGATGCTAGGTAGATTTGGCCGATCATATCGATTCCCCACCCCCTAAAGGGCCAAGGTTTAATTATCGGGTTCATTGTTTATGCGGGTTCCCCCTCGATAGCTCCAATCTTCTAACAGTCCTAACACCACTTATAATATTTTATGCAATCCACCACCATAATTGACCAAAAGGAACCTTCTCTCCGAAGCAACCATTTAATTTTTTAGGCTGACTGGTGTGTTCTGCATATGCCATAGTGTACTTCACACATCACCACCTTGGCTTTTTCGATGCTTATGCATTTAAGGAGAACTCCATCGGTCATCCAATGGTACAAGTCTTCTCCGAGCAGAACATATGAGGAGTCATGCTGAAGAGTATGGGCCTCATGGCTCCAGATGTGATGAGTCATTGTCAACAGAAGTTAAGAGGACACAAAGAGAGGAGAAGACCTACTGTGTCTGGGCCACATGTGACTTAGGTACACTGGCAGCGAGCGACTGTCGGGCAGAGGGGCCGCGAAGTCAGCCTGGCCCAATCCGGGTACATGGGCTAGGAGCAACAGAGGATTCACTGGGCTGTTGACCAGGATTGACTCAGGTACACGAGCGGCGAGTGATTGCCGGGCTGAGAGAGCTACAGAATTAGGCTGGCCCAATCCGGGTACCTGGTGCAAAGACGGTGGACGCTTTGTCAGTTTCAGCGCAAAACTGACAAACAGTGATCTTGGATCTGACCATTTTGAGGCGAAGCCGTAGTCGTTACGAAAGCTCTGCTTCAGGATAAGTCATCTGTAATTAGGAGTTTAATTTTTTGCCTTTAGGCCCACAGTCTACCAGTCGAGTCTGTAAAAATATCCTAAGGGCATTTTGGTCTTTTCCATGTTATTTCAGCATCTGTAAAAACCCTAAGGGTCTTTTGGTATTTTCCTAGGCTATTGGGCTGCCTATAAATATGGCCCCAATCCCTAGGGTTAGGGTTACCCTTTCTGAATTTACTTTACTAATCAAAAGGATTGGGTCACTTTTTGGTTTCTTGCTCCTGGTGTTTGTTCATCACCGCCGCCACTGTGTCTACATTGCGCACACGTAAAGAACTCGCTTGATCAGGTTTATTCTTTCTACTTTTCTGTCATCGAGCATGTGAATTCATTTTCTCGGTTTACGTGTCAGATTTGATCATCTGTTCTGAGTTCACAGTAGAAAGTTTCCGCTTCTGGAGTTATCGAAATTTCTACTACTTGCATAGTTTTTTCCCACCAAGTGGCTGGTCTCTAGTTGTTTATTTTATTCGGCTGTAAGTAAGGTTCTAGACTACAGCTAGCAATCGCATCTACAGCAGCTAGGCTCTGCACAACACCTAAGAAACAGGATGTTTTATTTCTCGCGCACGGCAGTCTCAAGAGTTCTGCTTGTGTTCCTCCATTTTGCGTGCTTTGCTGCAGTTCGTTGAATACCGTGTGGCAGGAAAGTTCTTTTCAAAGTTTAATTCTTGGTTGCCTGTGCTGTGTGATTCTAGTGTGAGGTGTTTGGTTCATTAATTTTGAGTATAGCTCTGTACCTATAGCAGCTAGGCCTAATTGATTCCTACTGTAATGTGTTGAAGAATCCTGTGAAGTCTGCTGTTTTTCTTGGCACATGAGCTTGTCTAGGGGCCATAACTCTGTAGCTAGCCTTCGTGTAGCTGTGATTGCACCAATTGTCTTTGGCAGTCGTGTTTTTGTGGGAGAAAGTAGTCCTGTTCGGAGTATGCAAAGTGGACCCCACTTCGCAACACAAACTCCGCAGGACTGAGGGCTTCACAGTGACTGTCTCGAACTTTCTGTTTTTTGCTTCAGAGTTCATTGAAAGGGTTCGGAGTTCGAAGCCTGGTGTTCGTTTTTATTTTGCCGTAGCAAAGTCTGCAGTCGAAGGTATAGCAGGCTTCGTAATCGAAGTATGCAGCGAAGCTTACTTGAAAACGTGTGGAGTGGTTGTGTCTGACGTCCATCCTTTGTGTGGGCCCCACTACAGTTGTTTGCTGGTTTCGAAGGGTGAGGTTCGGAGTATTCATCACAGCTTTCGGCTTCGGTACTGTATTTTTCAAAGAGGGTTTTGGCAGCTACACACTTCGCTCAACTGTACTGCATAGGCTTCGACAACTTCAGGCTTCGCACGTCCACATCGCACAGGCTTCGTTGAGTATCGAACATGAGTCAACCTTGAACAGTAAGATTACTCATTTTACGTGCACTCAAATTAAACCTTTGTGATGATCTACTTTTGTGAAGCTTGATACGTCCATGTTTTTAAATGCTTTGTTAATCTTCCTATAAGCACTGTTTTGGTGTCCTTATTTCTAGGTCACTGGTTGTTTTTAGGCTAGATTATTTTTGGACCTATGGACTGTCCTTGTTTCTGTTAGTTGTCTGTTGAGGTGCGTTGGGTGTTGGGAAAAGGCCATTGATTCGTAAGAATTTTTTAGGCGCCCATTCACCCCCCTCTGGTCGCTACTTTTGGTCCTACAAGTGGTATCAGAGCCTGGTTAGGGTTTTTCCATACCTTAACTGGTTCTAAACCCAGGTAGTGATCATGACTTCTTCTGGGAAGGTTCCGTCCCTGGAAGCTTATGGCTATACTTATTGGAAGACTCGCATGCGAGCCTATCTCATGAGCCAGAGCGTGGACATTTGGAACATTTGTGTTCACCCTACTTTCACCATAGTGCATGTTGCTGAGGATACATCTACAGATATTATCGCCCAGCTTCAAAACAACAACAAAGCGGTGAACATTTTGTTTTCTGGTTTAGGTCCCACTAAATTTGAGCATGTGAGCCATATCTACACTGCTAGAGAGATCTAGGCTACCCTCCAAGCACACCATGAGGGGACAGCCTAGATCAAGGCTCAGCTCTATCAGACCTTTCGGCGTGAATATGAAAATTTCACACAGAAGCTGGGTGAATCTGTTGAAACCTTGTTTGGTCATTTTCAATCGATCATAAACAAGCTTCGGGCTAACAAGGCCGAGGGAGTTTAGCTGGTCTCAGATCATGAGCAGGTGCTCAAGGTTCTTCATACCTTGGACCCTAAGATCTGGGAGATCAAGGTATCCTCTATCATTGAGATCACCTCTTATGATACCTTGACAATTTCTGAGTTGTTCAGCAAGCTCAAGGCCACTGAGGTTGATATCCAGTTGAGATCAAATCTCACTGGCTCTGGATCAAAAACCCTGGCCCTTGCTACACCTTCTGCTGACCCCTCTTCTATGAGCGGTGCTGGGTTCTCCTTGATGTCTATCACTGAGGACCAGCTTGAGTCGCTAGGAGATGATGACCTGTGTCTGTTTAACAACCGGGTGCGTCGTGTCTATGATAAGTGAATGTTCAAAATACACAGCACAAAATCTGGATGCTTTGAGTGTGGTGATCCAGGTCACTTCATCGCTGATTTCCCCAAGCGCAATGGTCACAAGAAGGGTACCGGTGGTGGCTTCTATGACTCCGGCAAGCACGACAGCTCCTCCTTCACAAAGGGCAAGCCCAAGACAAGATTCTTCCGAAAGGCCCTGAAGGACTACCAGCGTGAGAACAAGAAGCGAGACAAGGCTTTCTTCACCGAGATGGAGAAAAGATACTCCAAGCGGTCTTCGTCTTCTTCCTCTTCATCAAGCTCAAGCGATGAGGAGATCGTGATCAGGAAGGGGAAGGAAAAGGACGATCCAGCGGGCCTCTGCTTCATGGCTTTCGAGGACAGGCCGAAGAGCGGCTTACATCACCACCGAAGATTCCGCAAGAGCTTCTCCTCAATGGCTCTTAGGGATAAGGAAGAGAAGGGCTCCCCCGATGACTCTGACGATGACGACGATGAGAATGTATCTTCCTATGAACGTGAAATTGTTGATTTACTTGAAGAAAATCATCAGGAGTTGAGATATCAGGAGAAACTGCTTAGAGGGGCTAAGAAGAGGATAGATGATCTTGAGAGTGAGCTTGCCGTGGCCAACGGCAGAATTGAGAGTCTATATTCTTCCCTTGCTTGGGTGGTAGCAATGAGTGCCCAAATTATGAGGTGTTACTGTGTGACCTGATGACTTTGAAGTCTAGGTACACGTCGAGGGTAGATGAGAGGGATGCTTTGGCCACTGATCTTGAGAGCGCTCAGCTGGAGCTGAAAGGTGCTCATGCCACTATCGTCAAGCCCTGTGTTGATTGCCCATCCCATCTAGCTAGTGTAGCTGAGCTGAAAGCCAAGGGTGATGAGCAGTTGGGCGAGTTGGAGAGAGTCAGAGCTGAGCTAGAGCAGACTAGGCTAGAGCTTGATACACTGTCAGTTCCACCCACTGTATGTGAGAACTGCTTATCTCTTAGATTGGAGTTGATCAAGCTAAAAGCCGAGAAGTCTGTTCAGGTTGATAAAGAGTGTGAGACTTGCTTGTCTCAGGTGGAGGTTCTAGCTTCCTTGAGAGAGGAGCTAGCTGATGTTCAGAATGAGAACTTTTACCTCCGTCAGATCCTGAGTTGGGTGAGTGCCAGAGAGCCACAGCTCGGCATGATGATCTAGTAGTTTAAGAGGCAGGATGGGTTTGGGGTAGGTTACACCTACACCAAGACTGATTTTGAGAGTGCCATTAGCCGGGCAGTGGAGTGGAGTAAAATGACTCCTGAACAGAGATACCCCAAGACTCACTCCACTGAGTCTTTCCAGGCTAGTCAGCCCAAGGATGGAGTGTTCCAAGAACAATCTAAAGCTTCACGCAAGAAGCCCATCTGGGTTCCAAAGCCCAACACCTCCGCACTTCTCTAGACTCTCTACCTAGACCCTCTCATACCAAAAAGTCTACACCAAACACCACCAAGCCCAAGAACCCCAAGCCTCAACCACATCCCAAGAAGCCCACTTACCATTGTGAGTACTGTCAGAGAGACGGGCATCTTGAGGAGTTTTGCTTCAGGAGGAAGCGGGTTGAGAGAGCAGAGAGAGCTCATGGTGGGTAGGAGCAGTTCTACTAGCAGGGTGGTAGACTGAGAGTTCCTCGACACGGAGAGAGGCTAGAGGCCAGGTCACGTTGTGTAGGTGGTGGCAGAGGAGACGACTTTCATGCCCATGCTCTGGAGGGTGGTGTGCGCTTTGGTAGAGTTCCAGGTCATTTTGGATACGACTCTGGAGTTCGTGGTCGAGACTTTAGGCAGAACCGAGGACCGCGCTTTGAGCCGCATTTTGGTCCAGACTCATGATGATTTCTTCTTTCCGTCTTTTGAGCGGATGGCTCAACACTCGTTTAGTTCTTTTGCTAAACCTGGTGCCAAACCATTTGCTCCCCCTTATGACCACTGATTGTGTAGGATCGGGGACAGGAGGATGTATAGATCATGGACTCAGGATGCTCTCGCCACATGACGGGACATCGCAGATGGTTCTCTAGTCTCTCTCCCCCGAGCTCTAAGGAATACATCACCTTCGGGAACAGTGGTCAAGGGAAGGTACATGGCATTGGCTCAATTCTTATCTCAGACCACATCTCGTTGACGAATGTTGCTTTTGTTGGAAATTTGAACTTCAATTTGATTTCTATTTCGCAACTTCTTGAGGATGGTTTGGTGGTTCATTTTAAGAAGGGCATGTCTTCTGTGGTTGATTCTAAAGGGTCTTTGATTTGCCATATCTTACCCTTTGGTAAGGTTTTTCGGATTGACTTCTCTAGTTCTTTTGGCCCTTCTCATTGTTTGATTGCTGGATCCTCCTCTGAGCTCTAGAAGTGGCATAGGAGGTTAGGACATTTGAGTTTTGATCTGCTAGTCAGATTGAGCTCTATGGACCTCATCTGAGGATTGCCGAAGCTTAAGATGGAGAAGGATCTGGTTTGCCATCCCTATCGTCACGGGAAAATGGTTGCCGCTTCTCACTCACCTGTGATTCAGGTGATGACTTCGTATCCAGGAGAGCTATTACACATGGACACTGTTGGTCCAGCTCGGGTACGCTCAGTCGGTGGGAAGTGGTACACCCTTGTGATCGTTGATGATTTTTCTCGATTCTCGTGGGTTTTCGTCTTGGAGTCAAAGGATGAGACTTTTCATTTTGTTCATGGCCTGATTTTGAAGCTGAAGAATGAGAACAATGGTCGGATATGAGCAATTCGCTCTGACAACGGCTCTGAGTTCAAGAACTCTCAGTTCGTCAGCTTCTATAGTAATCAGGGTCTTGATCATCAGTTTTCATCTGCTTACACTCCCCCACAGAACGGCGTTGTGGAACGAAAGAACCGCACGCTAGTCGAGATGGCTAGGATGATGCTCGATGAGCACAGGACTCCTAGGCGGTTTTGGGCTGAAGCCATGAACACGGCTTGCTATCTTGCCAACCGCATTTTTCTTAGAGCTTACCTAGGTAAGACTTCATATGAGTTGCGGTTTGGCAGACAACCCAAGGTGAGCCACTTGCGAGCTTTTGGCTGCAAGTGCTTTGTGCTCAAGAAGGGAGGGCATTTGGACAAGTTTGAGTCTCGTTGCTGGGATGGAGTTTTTCTTGGTTATGCTTTGCATTCTCGAGGCTTCCATGTTTGGAACCTCGACTCCCAGTAGCTTATCGAGACTTGCGAGGTTTCTTTTGATGAGTCCTTGCCTTCTTTGACCCCTTCTTTTGAGCTTTCTGGAGATGATGAGCTCGGAGAGTCCATCTTCGAGGAAGATGATGACATTCCAGCTATTGATGAGGGTGGGCCGTCTGCACAGCCTACAGACCCCACACCTTCTGAGACTTCGACTGAGGACGAGGGCGGACCTCTGATCACTTCTTCCACTTTGATCGAGCCCCCTCAGTCGAATCCAGAGGTGCTAGCTGCTGACTCCGGTGAGGTGACATCAGATCACCTAGGATCCCGAGCAGTTCAGTGTGATCACCCCTCAGAGCTCATCATCGGTGATCTTACTGAGAGAACTTTGCGCTCTTTTGTTGACTCGCTTGTTGTGTTTGCTGAGTCTGCGTTTGTTGCATCTTTTGAGCCCAGAGACGTTTCTCATGCTCTTTCTGATTCGAATTGGATTAATGCTATGCAATAAGAGCTTGAGAATTTTGTCCGCAATTGGGTTTGGACACTAGTTGAGCTGCCACCCGGATGCAACCTCATAGGCACCAAGTGGGTGTTAAAAAACAAGCAAGGTGAAGATGGGGTTGTGGTGCGCAACAAAGCTCGACTAGTTGCTCAGGGCTTTTGCCAAAAGGAGGGTATTGACTTTGAGGAGACTTTCGCCCCTATTGCCCATCTTGAGTCCATTCGCATTCTTTTAGCTGTTGCCGCTTCGAAGGGTTTTAAGATTTTTCAAATGGATGTCAAGAGTGCTTTTTCTAAACGGGTACATAGAGGAGGAGGTATATTTTAGGCAGCCTCCGGTTTTGAGAATCCAAAGTTTCCTCGACATGTTTTTAAGCTGCAAAAAGCTTTATATGGTCTGAAGCAAGCCCCCAGGGCTTGGTATGACCGGTTGAAGAAATTTTTGTTAGGGAAGGGCTTTGTGATGGGTTCTGTGGATAAAACTCTTTTCTTGCTCAGAGATGCCTCAGATTTCTTAGTTGCTCAGATATATGTGGACGATATCATTTTTGGTGGTACTACTGATGTGCTTGTGTCCAAGTTTTCTGAGCAGATGCACAACGAGTTTGACATGAGCCTCATGGGTGAGCTCAAGTACTTCCTAGGGCTCTAGATCAAGTAGACCAAGGACAACATCTTCATCCACCAGAGTAAGTACACGCGGAACACGTTGAAGAAGTTCGACTTTGGTGGAGAGCTGAAGCCTCAGATGACCCCAATGGATACATCTGGGGGCGTGGACAAGGACGAGAGTAGCGTCAAGGTCAACGAGAGAGAGTTTCGAGGGATGATCGGTTCGCTGCTGTACTTGACGGCGACGAGGCCAGACATACAGTTCGCCGTAGGACTATGCGCGCGCTTCAAGTCTTCACCACGCGCGTCTCATCGGCAGGCTGTCAAGCACATTTTCAGGTACCTTACCTATGCGCCCGATCTAGGTCTCTTTTATTCAGCATCATCATCTCTTGATTTATCTGGATTTTCGGACGCTGACTTTGGTGGGTGCTGGTTGGATCGCAAGTCGACTTCCGGTACTTGCCTGTTTCTTGGTTCTTCTCTTGTTTCTTGGTCTTCTCGAAAGCAGTCTGGAGTTGCACTTTCGACCACTGAGGCTGAGAATGTAGATGTTTCTAACTTCTGCTCACAGTTGGTTTGGATGATTTCTACTTTGCGAGATTTTGGGTTGTTCTTTCCTACCAGAGTTCCTCTGTTTTGTGACAACACTAGTGCAATTAGTGTAGGGAAAAACCCTTGTCTCCATTCAAAAACCAAACACATTGATGTGCGTTTTCACTTTCTGAGGGATCAATATGAGAAAGGTGTCATTGACCTTGTTCATGTTGATACCCATCATCAGTTGGCTGACATTTTCACCAAACCCCTAGATCAGTCTACTTTTGAGCGTTTACGAGGGGATTTGGGTGTTGTGTATCCTTTTTAGGATATTTCGTACAGTTTTTTCTTTCTTCTTTACTCTTTTCTTGAGTCTTTTTGTGTGTGTTCATATCATGCATATTCACATATCACATTTTGAGACTGCTTCTGTTATATGATTGACCTGCTTTAGTTACTCTGGCTCGTATATGTTTTTGATTACTTGTCGATGATCATGCTTTGCTTCAGTTCACATGATATGTCTGATATCTGTCATATGCATGGCTTTTATGCTTTAAAATTGAAAAATGATCACCATTGCTTCTGGTAACTAGCATGTGTAGGTTGAATGCTTTTGTTATCTTTTACATGCCTGGTAGCAAGTTCCTCATTAGATGCAGACATGCAACTTAGACATCTTTATGCTTTCACATGGAAATGTGCTATAAAAATGATAAAAATCAGAAAAAATGAAAAATCCATGCCTTTTTATGCTTAATTTGAAAAAGATCCAAGTGGGTTTGTTGTGTCGCATTGCATTGTTCTGGATTGCTTACCATAGCACTTTGGTATGAACTACGACAGTGTAGTGTTTGCCAAGACCAATGTCTTAAGCTTCTGATGGTCCATTTTTGGCCTAGGCTTGACTTGGTTGGTTAGCATAAGGTTTGACATGCAAATAACCCCTGGCAAAAATAAAAAAGAAAAAAAGAAAAAACCTGGAAATTAAAAAGATAACAAGTTTGCTGAAGCACTTTGTTTTGGACAATGCTTATCTTGGTAGATATCAGTTTGTTCTTGTATCTCATGCTTTACTTTGCTTGTCAACTGGAAAATGTGGTGATGCTTTTGTTTGCAAAAATTGAAAAGTGTGTGCTAATGACTTTCTTTAGATATCATCTGTTGCACTGATCATGCCATGTGTCTTAGAAGTATGTATTTTACTATACCTATTAGATGTTGTAATTGCAGTCAATCATATCTGAGAAGCATGCTTTCGACACTCCACCTACACCCCGGTTGCATTCATTGCATATTTCAAGGGGGAGTTGAATTTCAGGGGTAGTTTGTGTCTCTTTAGAGTGCATTTAGTCTCGCTTGATGAGTCTAATTGTCAACAATGGGGAGAAATTTTGGGTTACTCGTTCTCTTCGAAGAGTTTAGGGGGAGTTTTGGCTTTCTCTGGGATTTGTTTCAGGGGAAGTTTTTGTCCTGTTTGTCCTTACTCTTTGATATCCTTGTTGCTAATTCTGAGATTGCACTCGTTTTTGAGTTTTTACTTTTGGTTAACTCTAATGACCGCTTTCTTGCTTTTGTTTGGTTTGTGGTCATTAGGGTTAAACTTTTATTTTATTTTCTTCTTCTCTATTTTCTTATGTTTTTGTTTTCGTGTTTCTACATGTGCTTACAGGTACTGGAGAGCTGATGAAGAGAAGTGTTGACAATGCACTCATCAAGGGGGAGATTGAGGAGCCATGCTGAAGAGTATGGGCCTCATAGCTCTAGATGTGATGAGTCATTGTCAACGGAAGTCAAGAGGAGACAAAGAGAAGAGAAGACCTGCTGTGTCTGGGCCGCATGTGACTCAGGTACACGGGCAGCGAGCGACTGTCGGGCAGAGGGGTCGTGAAGTTGGCTTGGCCCAATCTAGGTACATGGACTAGGAGCAGTAGAGGATCCACTGGGCTATTGACTGGGATTGACTCAAGTACACGAGCGGCGAGTGATTGCCGGGCTGAGAGAGCTGCGGAATCGGGCCAGCCTAATCTGGGTACCTGGTGCAAAGTCGGTGGACGCTTTGTCAGTTTTGGCATAAAACTGACAACCACTAATCTCAGATCTGACCGTTCTAAGGCAAAGTGAGGAGCCATGCTGAATAGCGTGGGCCTCATGGCTCCAGAGGTGATGAGTCATTGTCAACGATAGTCAAAGAGGACAGATGAAGAGATGAGATCTGCTGTTTCATGGGCCGCGTGTGACTCAGGTACACGGGCAGCGAGCGACTGTCAGGCTGAGAGAGCTGCGAAGTGGGGCTAGCCCAATCTGGGTACATGGGCTAGAAGTAGCAGAAGACCCACTAGGCTGTTGACCAGGATTGACTCAAGTACACAGGCGGTGAGTGATTGCCGGGCTGAGAGAGTTGCGGAATCGGGCCGGTCCAATCCGGGTACCTGGTGCAAATTTGGTGGAGGCTTTGTCAGTTTCAGCGCAAAACTGACAACCATTGATTCTGTATCAGACTGTCCAGAAGAGAAGTCGTAGTCGCTACGAAAGCTTAGCTTCCGGATAAGTCATCTGTATCTTTAGGCCCATAGTTAGTCAGTCGTGTCTGTAAAAATTCCTAAGGGCAGTTGAGTCATTTCCTTTATTTTAGCGTCTGTAAAAACCCTAAGGGGCTGGTGGAATATTCCTAAGTGTTGGGCAGCCTATAAATAGGGCTCCAATCCCTAGGGTTGTGCTACCCCTTCTAGAATTCACTTTTCAATCCATTGGGTCATTTTGTTCCCTGTTTTCTCTCTCCTGCTCATATGTGCGCCGCCTGAGTTTTTGCTCCTGTGTTCATCCTATTTCTTCACTGTTTTTGGAAGATTTTATTCCTCTCGGTGTGTGCGCAGCAGTTCATTTAAGCCTCTGTTGTTTCGGTTTTGCACGCTGCTATTTTATACCTGAGCAGAAGCTTCTCTGCTGTTCGGCTTGTTCTTCACGAGGAGTACTAGTTTCTTGGTGTTTGCATGTAGTACTACTTCACTGTAGCAACAGTATACTAGTACTCTAGGCTTGATTTTTCCTGCGTAGCTTTTTGATCGAGTGACAGGGCCAAAGTCCCTTTTCTGGCTGTTTCTGGTGAAGCCCCTTCTCTCTGTTCGAAGTCCCTCAGCTCCGTGAGGCAGGCTTCGATCTGACATCCTCGAGGGCTTCGCTTGAACTTCGACTTCACTTTGTGTACTGTGTTTCTAGCTTCGAAGTACGTTTTTGTGCTTTGTCAGCTTGACATACTTCGATAGTCTTTGCGAAGGTGTTCTCTGTCTTGAGTTGTTCGAAGTCAATACTTCGATAGGCTTCGAAGTTATCTTCGAAGCTAGTCTCTCTGGTAGACTTCGCTCGACATGAGTTCCTTCCTTCTGTCATTTTCAAAGGTCACAGTGTGTAAGTTCGGAGCTTGTCTTTCGAAGTTAACCTTCGGAGCGAAGGTCTCAACTTCGGTTGTCATACCTCGACCAACCTAGCTTCGAAGGTTGAGTGTAGGCTTCGACTTCGTCTTACTGCCGTGTGTTTGGCTTCGCCTATCTTACGGAGGTTGCTTTTCTGTGAGCTTGTTCAAACCTTTCTGTTCGAAGTCTAGGCTTCGAAGTACACTGTTTCGAAGCAAGCTTCGATACTCTCATACTTCGCTTCGAAGCATACTTCTCTCTTTGCCACACGAACTAGGCTAAACTAAACAAACCTTCGGTGCGTCAACGATAACCTTCGCTTGACTTCGACAAGCAACTCCGAAGCAGGCTTCGTCCAGCGAAGCAGGCTTCGACAAGTTTCGAACAGGAGACAGATTTGAACAGTAACTTCTCATATCACTTTATTTATACTTAGATCATCCATTGAGAAGTTTAACCTGCCATGTCTTGAATACCTTTGTTTATCTACCTAGTGGCACTGCTTTGGTGTTTCTCTGTTTTTGTCATCTGTTGCTTCTAGGCTAGATATCTTTAGACTTAGGCAATCTGTTCATACTTTGCTGCTTAGTCTTTTGAGGTGCGTTGGGTATTGGGAGCAGGCCATTGATTCGAAAGAATTTTTTAAGGCGCCCATTCAGCCCCCTCTGGTCGCTACTTTCGGTCCTACACAAAGCCGTAGTCGCTACGAAAGCTCCGCTTCAGGATAAGTCATCTGTAATTAGGAGTTTACTTTTTTTCCTTTAGGCCCACAGTCTGTCAGTCGAGTCTGTAAAAAATATCCTAAGGGCATTTTGGTCTTTTCCATTTTATTTCAGCGTCTGAAAAAACCCTAATGGTCTTTTGGTATTTTCCTAGGATATTGGGCTGCCTATAAATAGGGCCCCAGTCCCTAGGGTTAGGGTTACCCTTTCTAAAATTACTTTACTAATCAAAAGGATTGGGTCACTTTTTGGTTTCTTCCTCCCGGTGTTTGTTCATCACCGCCGCCACTGTGTCTACATTGCGCACACGTCAAGAACTCGCTTGATCAGGTTTATTCTTTCTGCTTTTCTGTCATCGAGCGTGTGAATTCATTTTATTGGTTTACGTGTCAGATTTGATCATCTGTTCTGAGTTCACAGCAGAAAGTTTTTGCTTCTAGAGTTATCAAAATTTCTACTGCTTGCACAATTTTTCCCACCAAGTGGTTGGTCTCCAGTTGTTTATTTTATTCGGCTATAAGCAAGGTTCTAGACTACAGCTAGCAATCGCATCTGCAGCAGCTAGGATTTGCACAACATCTAAGAGACAAGCTGTTTTATTTCTCACGCACGGCAGTCTCAAGAGTTCTGATTGTGTTCTTTCGTTTTGCGTGGTTTGCTGCAGTTCGTTGAATACCATGTGGCAGGAAAGTTCGTTTCAAAGTTTAATTCTTGGTTGCCTGTGCTGAGTGATTCTAGTGTGAGGTGTTCGGTTCATTAATTTTGAGTATAACTCTGTAGCTATAGCATCTAGGCCTAATTTATTCCTGCTGTGACGTGTTGAAGAATCCTATGAAGTCTGCTGTTTTTCTTGGCACGTGAGCTTGTCTAGGGGCCAGACCTCTACAGCTAGCCTTCGTGTAGCTGTGATTGCACCAGTTGTCTTTGGCAACCGTGTTTTTGTGGGAGAAAGTAGTCCTGTTCGGAGTATGCAGAGAGGACCCCACTTCACAGCACAAACTCCGTAGGACTGAGGGCCTCGCAATGACTGTCTCGAACTTTCTGTTGTTTTCTTTGGATTTCATTGAAAGGGTTCGGAGTTCGAAGCCTGGTGTTCATTTTTTATTTTGTCATAGCAAAGTCTGCAGTCAAAGGTACAACAGGCTTCGTAATCGAAGTATGCAGCGAAGCTTACTTGAAAACGTGCGGAGTGGTTGTGTCTGACGTTTATCCTTTGCGTGGGCCCCACTACAGTTGTTTGCTGGTTTCGAAGGGTGAGGTTCGGAGTATTTATCATAGCTTTCGGCTTCGGTACTGTATTTGTCGAAGCAGGCTTCGACAGCTACACACTTCGCACAACTGTACTGCACAGGCTTCGACAACTTCAGGCTTCGCACGTCCACATCGCACAGGCTTCGTCGAGTATCGAACAGGAGTCAACCTTGAACAGTAAGATTCCTCGTTTTACATGTACTCAAATTAAACCTCTGTTATGATCTACTTTTGTGAAGCTTGATACGTCCATGTTTTTAAATTATTTGTTAATTTGCCTATAAGCATTGTTTTGGTGTCCTTATTTCTAGGTCACTGGTTGTTTTTAGGCTAGATTATTTTTGGACCTATGGACTTTCCTTGTTTCTGTTAGTTGTCTGTTGAGGTGCGTTGGGTGTTGGGAAAGGCCATTGATTCGTAAGAATTTTTCGGCGCCCATTCAACCCCCCTCTCGTCGCTACTTTCGGTCCTACAACATATCTTGTTGCTTGTTATCTAAGTTTCCTTGCTGCCAATGTTGAAGAATTTTTCAAATAATGAATAATATCATACACCGAGCATACGAGGGTTTTGCAGCAGATGAGGAGGATTTTTCAGGAAATACACCGGGCCTTGTGTCAGCTCTTGAGCAATTGTCCCGTCAACAGTCTTCTTGATCAACAGACTCTCAACCTATTGATGAGAGTGTGATATAGAGTGTTGTTAATGGCTTCCTAAAAACTGACCTACAGACTCTCAACCTATTGAGGGATCTCGCCAGTCGAGATTTGTTTCGGCAACTGACTCCTCTGTCCAAGTCCAGATTGAGTCGTGCTGAAAGCTTCGAGGCATAATCTCTTGTAGTTTTCCATGTGGTCTTGTACCTCTACTCTCTGTTCATCGGTCAATGTGTCCATGGTGATTGGGATGATGTTACTGCCGTCAACTTTGCCTGCCATGGATGAATGGTTTGAAGAATGTCCCACCGGTCATGCCAAAAAGCATGTGTTGTAGCAATTGTGTTAGCTACAGCACAGGTTTTGTGTGTATATATGGTGTGTAAAATGAACCTCGAAGGGTACTCTCAAAAGGAGAAAAGATTTATACTAGTTCGCACCTCCCCAAAGGTATAATAGCCCTATGTCCAGTTTGTGGTGGATTTGACATAGTTTTCCTTGGTTGAATCTAATGGATCCAGAGGATCTCTTGACCCTACAGCAGCTAACTATTACAAGGGCTTGGCCCTGCTTTTATAGGCACGCAAGGCTAAGGAAAAGACCAAAATGCCCTCTATAAGTCATAGGCTTTATAGGGGCAAGAAGGGAAAAAGGCTAATCTACTATACAAAGTGCTTTACAGCCTTACAGATGTGTTAGATAAACGTCACTTCTGAACAGCTAAACGACATACTAGGGGCGGAGGGACCCCCAGTATGGCTTCTACATTGTACCAGAGTACATATATTTTCCTGGTTCGAAGTAGTGGCCGGAGCTCTTTAGGCGGAGGCTATGAGGAAGGCTCCTAAGGACACTCTGAAGTGGGCTTCGAAGCATGCTCCGAACTAAACTCCGAACTGGGCTCTTGGAGACTTAGCTTCGAATTGGCTGGAGAGGGTCCGGAGACCGGCTCTGGGGAGCTACGAAAGGAGCTCGAAGGCTAACTCCGAAGAAAGCCCGGAGGCTAACTCTGAAGAGAACTTCGAAGAACTTGAAGACTTGGCTTCTGGCAGACTTCAGAGGGAGCTTGGAGGCTTCGCTCCGGAGAACTCCGAAAGGGGTCTTGAGGCCTCGCTCCGGAGGGCTCCAAAAGGAGTCCGGAGGCCCAGCTCCGGAGGGCTCTGAAAGGAGCCTGGAGGCTTAGAAATAACTTCAGTAGATAGGGACCTGCTTCAATAGTGTCAAGCTCCAGGCTAGGGGCCTATGGAGGCTAACGTCATTTGGCCCCTGGTTAAGGGAACTTATTCCCCCAACAGCGTGTTTGTTCTATTTTGGTCACACATATAGCTTGGGAGATCTGCTTAACTCTAGTGCAGGTCCTATAATCTTAGAAAAGGAAGGTTCTAAGCGTACCAATTAGTTTAACTCTGCAACTGATAAGGAATCATAAAGAATAACATTATTAGTAGCAACAACGATCGGTTATTTAGCCGATGACTATGGTGAGAAAAATATAAAGGAATAGATGCGTCGATCGGCCATAGGGTTGATGACCATGCCCATGCTATCAGGCTAAACATGCTATCGCCCTATATGGTGAAATCCTATCAGCTTGTACTCTGATAGAAACTAAACTCAATATACCAAACAATGTATCCATACCATCAAATCACTGTAACTACAAGATCGGACCTAACCAAGACAATTGCTAGTCACGATAAATCAATAACACTTCAACACATCGGGCATATATTATTTAGATGAATGGTACACAGCATGAACCAGATACAATAGATCGAGATGTCATACTAAATCGATGAAGACTCAAACTATGACACCTAATTCACATCAATCTAAGAGATCAAAATGATGCAACCTTAGACCTAGAAAGATATAACAAGATAAATTGGCGATCACGTTGTCCGGGCTGATGCCTCAAGAGATCAATACGATGCAACCTTGATGAACGCTGACCTAATCAATGTGACTGTTGGGGTTGTGGGACTCACCTCTTTGTGGAGATCGAGACGTTGCATACCGGTTCCAAGTGCCATGTCCCACTGTGATTAACCTTAGGAACCAAAGGGTGGTGATGCGCCAAAAGAGTAGTTTGTTGTGGTTGATTGTGTGTGCCTCCTCTAAACCTAACTAATTAGATACTTATATATATAGTTTAGAGACTTTCTTCCCAAGTAATCTACATTATAATCGATTCTGGATCATCTTTATCTTCTCTCACCATCATCGACTCCTTCATATTTGGCCATGCTGTAATGATACGAATGTGCTTCTTTGACAACCTTTGACCAGACTCCTTGGACTTCTATTGACCGTGCGGCATCCCTGGTGGGCCTGGGCTTTACCAAATCTTAACATCAACACTGTTGGGGGAAAATATCTCATCTTCGGGGTTATTGCCGAAGCAACATAAAGGCAGACAGTGGATTCGAAGGTTCCTAGACGATCATCTTCGAAGATATCCAGAACCAAGTTCGAAGTACGAAGATAGGCATTGGTTCGGAGTACATCTTCGAACTAAGGCCCTCCAAGATCTTTTCTGCCAGCTAAGATGGAAGACTTATCTTCTTTCTCATTAGATTAGTCTTTTACCATCTTAGCCCTATTAAGGGAACCGAATAGTTTCTATTATGTCGGTTGTAATAGAGGGGTAAATAGGTCTTTTTCTTTGATGTTTGGGCCTATAAATACCCCCCATTTCACCCTGTAATAGGGACCGAAGAAAAGTTATTCAATACACACATTCGAACTATTCTAAGTTATTATCCTTTCGGAGGCTTAGAACAGTTCTTTTCGCAAACACTCCGTTTGTTAGTTTCTCTTCTACAGAAACCTGTTAGCGTAATCTTTTACGCCAACAGTTGGCGCCGTCCGTGGGGAACCTAGTCCGAAAAACTTTGTTCTCTACCAATTTCTTACATCATGCCTCCTAAGCGGAGCGCACCCCGCAATCCCACTCGGAGGTCCTCTCGGATATCCGGAGAAATACCCTTCGACACAGTTGAAGTCGGAGGTCCTTCGACATTCCCTCCACAAACTCCGGAAGGGGCTTCCATTCCTCGAACATACGAAGCTTCTCCGCCAACCCCTTCTATACTCCGACCGCCCGGAGTCCCTTCTCCACCCTCCATCCCGATTCGAACTGATCCGACCAGTTCTCAAGACCCGGAAGATCCTTCCGGAAGAGATGAAAGTAATCTTGGAGATATGGCCACTCAAATGGCCAACCTTCAAGCTGAAGTGGCAAGGTGGCGACAGGAAGCTGCGAGCAGGCTTCGCTCTCAAGCCACCCCAACCATCCCCGAAGTGCCCAAAGACGATGATCTTGATTATCCCGAAGCCCCGGAGAACGCCTCCTTCGACAATGAGTCTCCGCTGCATCCTGAGCTGCAGAAGGTTCGCTTTGATCCAAAGTTTAAAACTTCGAAGCTCTGTAAGTATGCCAGAGATGATGATCCCGGAGAGTTCGTTCGGTCTTATGCCCTAGCAATTGAGGCTAGCGGCGGAGTTAGAGACACTATGGCGAAGTGCTTCCCTTTAGCTCTTCAAGGAGTGGCATTGAGATGGTTCTGGTCTTTGAAGCCAGGATCAATCAATTCATGGTCGCAGTTGAAGAGGAAGTTTATAAGCAACTTTCAGGGCACCTTCGTGCCTCCTATGTCAACAGGAAGCCTTTTCCAGGTGAAACATCTCCCCGGAGAAACATTGAGGCAGTACTTTAAGCGCTTCGCTCATACGAAGTCGCAAATTCGGGGGCTATCCACATCTTCAGTGGTTGATGCAGCTCGGGAAGGCGTCAGTCATCAAGGCCTTCTAGATAAACTGCATCGGAAGAGCATCTCCTCAGTCTCTCAGTTAATGTCATACTTCGAGGAGTATGCGAGGTCAGAAGAGGGTTGGCTTCAGAGGACTGCTGCTACTTCGTCTATATTGCAAGAAGTCAAAGTAGAAGTGAAAACTTCGGCGCAGCCGCAGGAACCAGTCTTCGAAGTGCAACATGATCGGAGAAGAGGGCAAAAGCACCCTCGTTCTGAAGTCATGAATATTGCACCCCCACAGAAGTTTGCGCCAAGAGCTCCACAGTCTACAGGGAACAAGGCCAGCGGTTGGAGGCCACCAGGGAAAACGGCTGGCAAGGGCCAGACCCTTTTCTACTGTATTCACGGAGAAAATCGAAGCCATGCAACTGACACTTGCAAGGCTATACTTACTCTAAGGGGAGAGTACTTAGAGAGAACTTCGGGTCGAGGCAGTACCGACCGAGTTCCAGCTACAACGCGCCCAGAGCTGGTCCAGGCTATGGTGCGAATAGAAAATTTCGATGCTGCAAGGCACCCTCTGGTGGCCAATGTTATGCCACCTCCGAAGCAAGAGGAAGGGCAAGATAGAGGAAAAAGAGTAGTTCTCCCTATCTCCGGAGGAGGTACCCTCGGAAGCATGTCCAAGAGACAGCGAAGAGAGTACGTTCGAGAAGTAGGTCATATTGGGACTTCGTCATCTGCAGCTGCAATGCCAGAGTGGTCTCACGTTCCGATATCTTTCTCTGCGGAGGATGCAGCCGGTATTAAGTTCCCGCATGCAGATCCATTGGTTATCACTGCTGATATTGCAGGAACTGAAGTCCGAAGGGTGCTAATTGACGGAGGTAGCTCGGCAGATATCATTTTTGTTCAAGCCTTCGATCAGTTATGCATTTCCAGGAAGCATCTCCTTCCAGCGGCTCGTCCTCTGCAAGGCTTCGCAGGACCCCCGTTTGATGCACTTGGTCAGATAGGCCTCGAAGTTACCTTCGGAGAAGGTTTATTAGCCCGGACTGAAGAAGTTATCTTTGATGTGGTAGATGCCCCGTATGCTTATAACGTCATCTTCGGAAGGGGCATGCTGAACCAGTTCGGAGCTGTGGCGCATCATAATTACTTATGCATGAAGATGCCCACACAAGCTGGAGTCCTTACGATCTTCGGAGATCAAGCCATTGCTCGGAGGGCGGAATATGGTCATTGTCCCCCTCTTGATCCGAGGCAAGTAAACAGTGTGCAGGATAATGAAGAAATTTTTTCAGCCTCCTCCGAAGCTTCGAAGAAGTCTTTTCCGAGACCAAGTCCCGAAGGAGAGATTGCAACGAAGGTCATTGTTAAAGATGGTAAAGAGTACACTTTTCAATTTGGTAAAGATTTACCTCCTGAAGTTGCAACCTCCTTGGAAAAGGTGGTGGAAGAAAATTTGGATGTCTTCGCTTGGTCTGACGAAGATATCACCGGAGTCGATCGGGATATCATTGAGCACAGTTTACTTGTAAACCCGAAGGCCCGGCCTGTTCGACAAGGACTCCGGAAGATGTCCGCAGAGAGAGCTGCTCTAGCTAAGGACGAAGTTGAGAAATTATTGAAGGCTGGGATTATCAGAGAAGTGGCTCACACAGAATGGTTAGCCAACCCAGTCTTCGTCAGAAAGAAGTCTTCCGGGAAGTGGCGCATGTGCATTGATTTCACATCTTTGAATAAAGCATGCCCACGTGACCCTTACCCCATGCCCCGAATTGATCAACTGGTTGACTCCACCGCAGGTTCGGAGTTACTAAGCTTCCTCGACGCGTATTCTGGCTATCATCAAATATGGTTGAAGCGCGAAGATGAAATCAAGACAAGCTTCGTAACTCCTTCGGGAGTCTTTTGCTATGTAAGAATGCCCTTCGGCCTAAAAACGCCGGGGCTACTTTTTCGAGATTAGTTGCTAAGGCTCTAGGTCATCAACTAGGTCGCAATGTGGAGGCCTATATGGATGATATTGTAATAAAGAGTGCTTTAAAGCACCAACATAGCCTAGACTTAGCAGAAACATTCAATAGCCTTAGGGCATGTGGGATCCGTCTTAACACCGAAAAATGTATATTCGGAGCTAAGGCTGGAAAATTGTTAGGGTATTTAGTTTCAAGCAGGGGAATTGAAGCTAGCCCTACTCAAATAACCGCGCTGCAGAAAATGGCTCCTCCGGAGAATTTAAAGCAAGTGCAAAAGCTGACTAGGCGTCTGGCCGCACTTAGCAGGTTTTTATCAAGGTCTGCGGAGAGGAGCTTGCCTATATTCAAAGCTTTGAAAGGGTCCGAAGATTTTGCATGGACACCGGAGTGTCAGAAAAGCTTCAAAGATATTAAAGATTATCTCAGTAATCTTGCTACACTCACGGTGCCTACTGTGGACGAAACCCTACTCCTGTACCTTGCAGCTACAGGTTCAGCTGTCAGCGCAAGTCCTTGTCAGAGAAGTGGATTTCAATGGGAAGTTGGTCCAAAATCCTGTTTATTTTGTATCCGAAGCATTATCAGGAGCGAAGACAAGATACTCCGAACTTGAGAAGTTCGTCTATGCTCTGATAATGGCTTCGAGGAAGCTAAGACATTACTTTTTGGCTCATAATGTAATTGTACCAACTTCGTATCCTTTAGGAGATATGCTCCGAAGCAAAGATTCCACTGGAAGGATTGGAAAGTGGGCAGTCGAGTTAGCACCCTTCGGCATATCTTTCTTGGCAAGGACAACTATCAAATCCCAAGTCCTAGCAGACTTCGTAGAAGAGTGGACTCCACCTGCGAATTTGACTCCGGAGAAATCAAGTGACGGAGTTTGGACTATTTACTCCGATGGGGCTTTTCAAGCATCCGGAGCAGGCATTGGGGCAGTGTTGATTTCACCGTCAGGGCAAAGAGCAATGTACTCCGCAAGACTCAACTTTAAGTCTACCAATAATATAGCGGAGTACGAAGGGATTTTATTGGGACTTCGAAAAGCACGTGCTCTAGGGGCTACAAGAATAATTATAAAGACAGATTCTCAGATAGTAGCAGGGCACGTAGACAAAAGTTTTCAAGTTCGGCATCCATAGCTTGCAAAGTACTTAGAAGAAATCCGCAAAATCGAAGCACACTTCAAAGGTATTTCCATTCGGAGTATACCAAGAACGGAAAACGTGCAAGCGGACATTTTAGCGAAGGCTGCAGTCGGAGCTGTGGATGTGCCTGAAGAAGCTTTCTATGAGGAGCTCAATATACCTTCGGTGCCACAAATTGCTTCTGCGGAGATTCTTTGCATTCCTAGTGCAGATTGGAAAGATTCGATCATAGAACTCTTGCAAGGAGGAACAAATTTGCCCGAAGAGCCCCAGTTGTCAAGATTAAAGCTCAGAGCCAGAAACTATCAGTTAATCAACGGTATATTATACAAGGCCGGAGTATGTTCCCCTCTACTCCGATGTATATCTTAAGCCGAAGGCCAAGAAATTCTTCAAGAAATTCACGAAGGCCTTTGTGGAAGCCATTTAGCCCCTAGAGCTCTGGCAGGAAAAACACTTCGCCAGGGGCTTTATTGGCCCACAATAACAGCTGATGCGGAGAGCTTGGTCTGCACATGTCAAGGATGTCAGTGGATGGGTCGACGGAGTCATCGCCCACCAACAGCTCTTCAAGTCATTGCTCCGGTATGGCCTATGGCTAGATGGGGTATGGATTTAATTGGCCCCTTTCCGTTAGCAAAGGGAAATCTGAAGTTCGCAGTGGTAGCTATTGAATATTTTTCTAAGTGGGTGGAAGCAGAACCCTTAACAGCTATCACTTCGAACAATGTGCAGAAATTCTTCTGGAAGAACATTATTTGTCGGTTCGGAGTGCCTAGATACCTCACAGTGGATAATGGAACACAGTTCGACGCAGAACCCTTCAGGAAGTTTTGCGAAGATCTAGGCATTCAGCTATGTTTTGCTGCAGTGAGGCATCCTCAGTCGAATGGAGCCGTAGAGCGAGCCAATGGAAATATTTTATCAAGGTTAAATCGAAGAATAGTAGGATTAGCAAAGGGACTGTGGACCGAAGAGCTTCCGAAGATTCTGTGGTCCATTCGGACTACGCAAACAAGGTCCACAGGTTTTACTCCGTTCAGACTACTATTCGGAGATGAAGCTATGACTCCAATGGAGCTCAAAGGGTCGCAGCACCGAACCGGACATTGAAGAAGAAAGACAAGCTTCGTTAGATTTATCAGAAGAAACAAGACTTCGAGCTGTAGCTAATTTATCAAAGTATCATCAGCAGACGAAGGCTTGGTATGACCCGAAGGTTAAGCTCAATGAACTAAGACCGGGTCATCTTGTTCTACGAAGCATTATAGCACTAGGGAAGTTAGGCAATAAATGGGAAGGTCCATATCTAATTGTCCGCTCAGGGCGCCCTGGTTCATTTAAATTAGCTAATTTAGAAGGTGAAGAGTTAGCACATGCTTGGCATGCGGAGCACCTAAAGCGATACTTCGCATAAGGGCTCCTTGTAATTCGCTTGTAATCATCCTCTAAATTAATAAAGCATATGACCCTGATAGTTGCCTTCCCCTCATAGACTTCCAGCTTCCGAGTGGACGCACTGGAACCGCGGGGTCGACCGAGAGGGAAGTGTCATTAAGCTGGGTTGTATTTTCGGACTTCGAACCCATAAAGTTCGAAGCCTCCGACGTGGGGGCTGACATAATCCGGAGCCCAGGCCACCGGCTTGTAGGCATCCGTAAAAGAGCCCAAAACCACACCCTACGGAGTCCAAGCCATTGGCTGGTAGACTTCCGTAAAAAGAGCCGAAGGTAGCCAAAACCTACGGAGTCCAAGCTGCAGCTTGTAGACTTCCGTAAAAAGAGCCGAAGGTGGCCAAAATCTGCGAAGTCCAAGCCATTGGCTGGTAGACTTCTGCAAAAAGAGCCGAAGGTGGCCAAAATCTGCGAAGTCCAAGCCATTGGCTGGTAGACTTCTTTAAAAAGAGCCGAAGGTGGCCAAAATCTGCGAAGTCCAAGCCATTGGCTGGTAGACTTCTGCAAAAAGAGCCGAAGGTGGCCAAATTATACGGAGTCCAAGCCATTGGCTGGTAGACATTCGTAAAAAGAGTCCAAAGAGACCATTGCAAACTCCGAACCATTGGTTCGTCAGAGATCGCAAAAATAAGCCGAAGGAGGATAAAGCAAAACAGCATTTGAGCCATGAGCTTCGAATGTCTGTTAACATAGTCCAAAGTGACAAATTTTTTAAGGCACTAAAGTGTCCTGAAAGTTATCTTAACTGATTTCTTTCATAAAACAAAGGTACTAAATTACCATTCTTCTGACTGCAAATAGTCGAAGACATTTCATAAGATTTTTTTAAAAAAATCTTTAAATGACAGAGGGGCTCCGAACCCCCAAAAAATTGTACTCCGAAGTTTTTTCTTTGCGCATAACCATCTTTGAATACATTTCGAAGTTGCTTATACACAAAGAGGGGCTAGTAAATATGGAGACAATTTTAAATCGGCATTCATTATTGAAATAAATGTGTTTACAGATTACACTATGAAAAGTTGGTATCTATACCAAGAAGGAATCGGAGACCTCTTCGGTCCCGAGAGCTAGGGGTGGAACGACTAGTTCCAACATCGGAAGTTCTAAGAACTTTACGTTTAACTCTTTTCCTCCCCCTCGAAGCTCTAAAATCCTTCTGCTCTTGTTGAAGCTTGGCCCAAGTTCGAAGCCGTTCGGGGCTTCTTTCCCAGCTTCTAAGATCTTCAGATCTTTTATTTCGAGCTTCACCTTCGTCTTCAGACCAAATAGTGTCTTCAGAAGACGAGGTGTTTGCGTCAACCTCTTTCTCTTCCTCTTTAATATAAGACAACACGTCTTTGATTACTTCGGGCGCAATTACGCCGGAGTCATCTCGAGGAATAAGAAATCGAGGACGCTTATAACTCTTTAGAAGTTCGAAGGTGTTCCATAATGAGCGAAGTTCATCGTTAAGCTCTAACACTTCGATGTCTTCCATAAGAGGCAAAGCCTAAAAATATGACAAACAAGATTTTCATTGATAAATGTTTACAAGCATGAGCTTTACATAGTCAAAAAATCCTAAATAATTCCTAAACCTGCGGGTTCGGAGGAGGCTGACTGCTCGAAGCTTGGCTCCGAACTTGCTTCTGGCGTTGGCCTTCATCGATCCAAGCCTTGATCGCAGAACGACCTTCGGCTCTCCATGAGGTTTGAAAGGCTCGCCAGGCGGTAGTCACGCCTTCGGAAGGATTCAAAAGCCGCTCGTCGTCGAAGGTAATGGAGCCCTCTGGGCTCGGAGTAATTGTTCGGCCCAAATCCTCGTAATAACGAAGTAGTCCGAGGGCAGACACTTGTCCGGAGAGTTCTCCATAACGAATACCTGCCGTCTTCATTTGCTTCGCTGCTCCTTGAATCCTTTTTAGCCGGCACAGCAGAGTCACGTTGTCATCCGAAGGAAGTGATCCAGTAGTACCGAAGTACTCCAGAACACCTAGCATCTTTTCGATGACCTTCGTAGCTACCTTCTCCGACTTGAGCTTTTCTTCAGTTAGCGCATCCTTGCTCGAAGTCGTTTCTGCCAAAACTCCAGAAATCCTAGCATTCTCCGTAGTTAAAATATTCTTCTGGTTTAGGAGTTGGCTAGCTTCCTCTTGGAGCCTTACAAGTTCGGACCCAGCATTAGCATGCTCCAACCGCACCTTTTCAATTTCAGCCCGAAGCATGATTCTTTCTGCTTCGAACTCCTTATTAGCAGCCTCTAAGCCCTGTCTAGCCCTACGCTCCGTTGAAATCATATTATCCATTTGAAGTACTCTAGCTTCGGAGAAAGATAAGTTGCGTTTAAGAGGTTCATTTTCTTCTCGAAGCTGAGCAATTTCATTCTCGCTTGATAAAGTTGCAGCGCGGGCCAAGACTGCTTGCTGAGAAAAGAAAAAACTAATGTAAGAAATTATTCATGTATAATTTGCTGCTGGTTCGAAGATGTACTCCGAACCCAATATAATTCGCTAAAGATATTGGCTCGAAGGTGCTCCGTACCTGATAGGCCGCTCGTTCTAGGGCAACGTTAAGCTCCGAACTCTTCGCCCTGCTTAATTTTGCTACCAGCTCTGTCTCCCCGACTTTGCGACTCACTCGACCTAAAGGTTTGAGTAGAGTCCGAAGCCCAGTTGGCTCCAAAAAAGGAGTCAAAAGAGGGAGCATTGCCGAAGCCCTTTGGTCATCCCTGCTTGACGAAGGTCCGGAGCGTTCTCCTGAGGTCCTTGGAACTTCGGAAGATGGCCCCCCTCAGTTGATTCACTTTCATCTGTTGACTCAGACGAAGTTGATCCTTGAGTAGGGAGAGGCTCTATGTGTCTTTTACCCCTTCCAGGCCCCTGTTGAGCGACCTCCGGGTGCGGCTCTGAAGTTGTCGAAGGCCCTTGAATTGTGTCTTCGTGTTGTACTTCTTCCGAAGGGGGCTCTGCAAAAGCAAAGGTATTATACATTGTATAATTTAACAGAAGATAATAAAAGAATTATGCGAAGTTTACCTTCGACATTCTGGGGGAGGTCGAGCACTGGACTGCTCGGAGGATCAAAGGTGAAGTCATCATCTGAATCCACAGTTAAAACTTCAGCTGCCGGAGTATCTCCGTGAGCAGTCCTCCCCTCATCCACAATTGAAGTTGTAGGAATTTCAACTTCATCTTCGCCCATAGGGGCTTCGATTTGCTCCTCTTGAGTATCCGGAGCTCTCACTTCTTCAATGTTAGCTTGAGGCTCCGGCATACCTGCAGTATCTTCAATGTGAATATTTTGTTGTGCTGCATCTTCATCAATCAATCTCACTAATAATATACCTTCATCTTCTTTAGAACCGGAGATTGAGGTTCTTGAGCTCGAAGGTGCAGGATTCGAAGGTGCGAGATTTTTTGGCTTCCGAGCCACCTTCTTCACCGGAGTCTTTGCGGAGCTCGAAGCTCCGGCTTCAGCCATCCTTTTCTTGGGTCCTTTCTCCAAAGGCACCCAGTCCATCAGAGGGGGCGGAGTTAACTCCAACATTCCCCATACTCTGTTAAACCTCTCCCAACTCCCGACCAATTTAACTCTCCATTCTTTTTCAGTCGGAGTTGGGGCACCCAAAATCTTCTCCGAAGCCCTTACAATTTGCTCTGAAGTAATAGGGGCTGAAGAAGCTAAAAAATAAATCAAATTAGTCTTTCTTCGAAGTAAATATGTATAATGCATGTTGGTTTCGAAGTTACCTGCAGGGCTCGAAGTCAAGTTAATCTTGCGGAGACCACCTTCCGAATCATCCTCGAAGATGACAGGCCAATTGGCCATCAGCGGAGGAATTTGCAGTCCGATAAATTCTTCGGCTAAGCCCCGCATGCTTAACCTTCGGCTAATCTTTTGAAGCAGGTTAAGACGAGCTTCGAGTTGGCCTTCGTTGGGCTGCACTAAGGCTTCTTTCCGGAATTGAATTTCTTTGAGAGGCCCAGCCAGAGGACTGCTTGCTCCAACTTCGGCATAGAACCATCTCAGAACCCAATCAGTGTACCATCTAGCATTGATGGCCTTGGCAGGAAACTGAAGGGCATATTCATCCCGAAGCCTAAAGTTGATAGAGCCGAAGGATACCACCACTTTCTCACCTCCGGAGCCTACGAAGGTCTTCGGCTGGCAAGTTGCTCTATGAAGTGCAGCGAAGATTTCTGCCCTCCCCTCACAACCTTCGGCTCTCAGCGCCCATTCAAAGATAGCTAATCTAGCTACTGCGTTCGGAGATAATTGGGGGAGGGTTACATGGAACAGATCAAGTACCTCCGCCAGGAAGTCCACTGCAGGGAGGCCCAAGCCAGCTTCGAAGAAGGCTTCGAATACCACTACTTCTCCGGGTCTTGGCGATGGAATCGATTCTTTGCCCGGCTTCTGGATCATAACTCCATTACTAATTTTTCCCCCTGCTGTGATTGCCAAAGACTCCCTCTTGCAGGTAGAAGGCCCCAACTCAAAAGATTGATCCAAATACTTCGTCGATGGCGGGCACAGACCTTGGTCATCGGCGATTTGGGGATTTCTCCACCCTGCCGCCATGGATGTCACCGCCGGCATCGGAGGTGTCGCCGCCAACGCTGCCGCCGCTGCTGTTGCGGCCGCCTGCTGCCAGGCCAAGGCCGACGGAGGTGCAGATCCCTTAGTCTTCACCATCGCGACCGCCGGATTGCTCTGAGGAAATGGAGGCTAGGGCTCAAGAACTTGAAGGGCTAAAAAGTTTTTGATTGCAACAATGCGGTGAAAAGGTAACCGGGTAACTTCTAGGCCTTCTATTTATAGCCTAGATTTCACTTTTTTACCGTTAGTTCGTGTCGTTTCGCATTCCTGCCGTTACTTTTCCCCGCGATTAACGCTTACTACAGTTTCCATTAGAAACAGAAACTTAACGGCTATTTTTTCTAAGTCTAAAAGACTTTCGAACTTCTTGAGTCGGTTCTAAGATAGTTCGAAAAGCAATTACCTTAAGACTGATTCGAAGTTCATATCTTCGTGCATTTCGGAGATAAAATAAAAACCAATAACCCCTATGTTTGGTTATCTTTTCCTTTCGTATACTGCTCTCCTAACGTTACAGGTCAAACGGAGAAGCGTATTCGAGGGGCTACTGTTGGGGGAAAATATCTCATCTTCGGGGTTATTGCCGAAGCAACATAAAGGCAGACAGTGGATTCGAAGGTTCCCAGACGATCATCTTCGAAGATATCCGGAACCAAGTTCGAAGTACGAAGATAGGCATTGGTTCGGAGTACATCTTCGAACTAAGGCCCTCCAAGATCTTTTCTGCCAGCTAAGATGGAAGACTTATCTTCTTTCTCATTAGATTAGTCTTTTACCATCTTAGCCCTATTAAGGGAACCGAATAGTTTCTATTATGTCGGTTGTAATAGAGGGGTAAATAGGTCTTTTTCTTTAATGTTTGGGCCTATAAATACCCCCCATTTCACCCTGTAATAGGGACCGAAAAAAAGTTATTCAATACACACATTCGAACTATTCTAAGTTATTATCCTTTCGGAGGCTTAGAACAGTTCTTTTCGCAAACACTCCGTTTGTTAGTTTCTCTTCTACAGAAACCTGTTAGCGTAATCTTTTACGCCAACAAACACCTTCGTAGAATTCCGTAAAGGGTTCTGCATCGAACAACATGCTATTGTCGATTGTTAGTTTATTGGGTACTCCGAATGTGCAAATAATATTTTGCCAAAAGAATTTCTGGATATTTTTCGAGGTAATGGCTATTGTTGGACCAAAATGGGTGACCAGAGAGGGGGTGAATGGGAGCTATTAAAATTTCTGGTTAAAACTAGCCTTCTGTTTTAATTTCAGACTCCTGCGGAACAGGCTTCGAACACACCCTTCGGACGTCTGGTTCGGAGGTATTTTATAGCTCTGAATTTAGGCTTCGCAAAAGTCCGAAGTCAAGAAGACTTCGCTCACACCCACAAACACAAAAACACAACTCTACAGGGAAAGTGCAGGCTCCGCACACAAGGTGCCTTCGAGCAGGCTTCACACTTCACCCTTCATAGGAGTGGGTTTCCCCTGAAGACTTCGACCAGATACTCCGCACTAGCAACTAGTACTAGGCTTCATATTTTGAAGGCCTAAAAGCAGACAGAACCGACTTCGATGAGGAAAGAAAATAGACCCCGAGCACAACTCTACTCAGTACTTCGCTAATAATCAGAGAGGACTTGCCTCCAGTTTACACAGGATGCAACCACACTTTGTTAGAGAAGAAATAGAGCCAAAAACTTAGGCTAGAACAGAACGAAGTGTAACACGGAGAAATCAACACATACAGTGCAAAATAGGGATACAAGTTCAAGCAATAGATGAAGAACAGAATGAAACTTTCATTGCATGAACAGGGAACACAAAAGACTCACAAAAGACTTACAGTGATTTTGTCTCTACCAGACAAGGTTGGTACAGATGGTAGTGTACTTTTCTGGAGGCTTCTTTTGTCAGCTTCGCAGAGGAGACAACATCAACTTTTGCAGAGCAGACACGATCAGCCTTTGCATAGTTGGAATCTTCTGAAGCCCCCTTCGTACACGAAGTGTGTAGAAGCTTCGGTGACAAGCTTCGAGCCAGAGCCCTTCGCTTCACCGAAGTCAGTCTTCGATACAGTTATGGTTTTGAGCCTAAGTCATCAAAGAACTTGAGCTTATGCACCATCACCTCTAGAGTAGACCACCATAGCTTTGCAACTACTCCTAGCTTGAACTTCGTTAGTCCATGTACCGAAGCCATGCATGGCTGAAGTACCTCAAGTCATCCACACTCCGAAGCCCCACCTTCGGAGTACCATTGCCACCTTCTGAAGTCCCTCTGTCCAAGGCCTCCGCATGAAGCATATCCATAAGCACTCCTCCACAGTGTCTAAGCCACGAGCACACTCTACGAAGACCCTTATCCTAACCATGCCTTCGATGCACCTTGACTTCCGAGACCTTCGCCAGGTGTCTCTTTGAGTGCCTACATCTAGAGCACACTTCGAACGCCTTGCCTCCATGCTGAGGACTTTGTCCTCCATACTCCGAAGTCACTCCTTCCGGAGCACCCTTCGAAGTGCCTCGCCTCCGAGGACTTTGCCTCGGGGTACCGTCAGCCGGAGCCACCCTCCGCACTTTCTTCCTTCGCCTGGCGCACCTTGACCCGAGGAACAACCTCGACCCCACGCAGCCTTCGTGACTGAGCTCCCCGCTCGCATGGCATCAAGCCTCCCGCTTGACCTAGGTTCACTCGCTGCGAAGCGTCTGTCGCCTCCAAAGTCACTTGCACACAACCAACAAGTAGACAAGAGTTTCCAATACCCTACAGACCTCTCCAGTTAAACATCCTTCGGTACACACTTCGGTGTACCACCCAAAGTATCGAGCCCTTCGGTACCACCATGTCATCATGCTCTGCCAGACCCCTCCAACACACACACTCCGCTTCACAGCTGTAGCCAGTAAACATCGAACCCTTTGGTAAACACCTCCAAACCACTTCAGAGGAACCCCTTCAACTAGAAGGTGACTTGTCAATCACTCATCACAGACATGAAATCAAGGCACATTTCCACTTGGTTTCTCAATCTCCCCCTTGATGAGTGCATTGACAACCAATTTCAAGTTCAAGAAAATTTGAAAGTTTTCAGCACACAAGTGACTATACAAACTAAGAAAAGAGGCAAAAACATGTCACTTGATAAATGAATTTCTATCGACTTGACTTATGAAAAGCCATTTGACAAAAATTCCCCTTTGGCGGCAAAAATTTTCTTTTCTCCCCCATTTAACTTCATCACTTGTTCTCCCCCTTAGGTAGGCAATCAGGCATTTTTCACCCCCTTCGGCAATGCTAGAATCAAGGAGCAAGAGAAGATGCAAGGCTTCGAGATGATGAAAAGTGTGAGAACATAAGGTGCAAGAATATGCCAAATCATAATGTCAGGCTCAGATGCTCAGCTCAAGTTAATATATTCTAAGTTCAAGATTCAATGCATGAGTTTTTCAAATTGTTGAACGTAAAAGCATCACCACTTAGACTAGTCATCTAGACAAGTGAAAATAGGAACTGTAAAAGCTAATCAATCTCTACTCACGAAAGCAAATCCACTTTTATGGAGCATTTAGCAAGCTTGATAAGCAAATAATTGAGACTTGGTAATTCTTTTTATATTGCTAGGGGTTATTTGCTTGTCTACCTTATGCTTTCCAACCAATCCAAGCCTAGGTCAAGAAAGACCATTAGAAGCTTAAGGCAGTGATTTTGGTAGACACTAAGTTATCCTAGTTCATACCAAAGTGCAATGGTAAGTAGTCTAGAATAAAGAAGTGTGACAAGCAAACCCGTCTGGATCTTTTCATTTTTTAGCACATAAATCAAGGGTATTGATTTTTGTTGTGTAACATTTGTTGTATGATTCCATGAATAGCAGTATTATTTTCAAGTTGCAATTTTGCATCCATAGTAAAGAAATCTAGCTACCAAGTAGATAAAAGATAGCTAAAGCAGTTCTACACACCACATGCTAAGCACCAGACTAAGCAGTGATCAATTTTTTGGATTGTGTAAATTAAAATCATGTTCATTATGAAGTTGAATATATTAAATAGAGCTGAAGGCATCATGAACATGAAAATCATGCTAAGGCATATGGAAGCAACTAAGGTCATCAACACATCATCATAAAGAAGCCAAGGCAAAATAATTAATTCATGCTCCCCTCACTGAATGTCGTAAGGATGACAAATACCAAGTTCCCCACGCAAATAAGCAAATCGGGATGCATCAAGTGGTTTTGTAAAAATATCTGCAAGCTGGTTCTGGGTATCAACATATTAAAGTTCAATATCACCCTTCTTATTGTGATCTTTGAGAAAATGATATCTCACATCAATGTGTTTGGTTCTGGAATGCTGAAACGGGTTGTTTGCAATGCAAATAGTGCTAGTGTTATCACAAAATAGTGGAACACTCTTATAGTCTAACCCGAAATACCGCAAAGTGGAGACCATCCACAAAATCTGTGAGCAACATCTAGCTACAGCAACATATTCGGCCTCAGCAGTAGTTTGTAGAACACTAGACTGTTTGCGAGAAGACCAACAAACAAGAGAAGTACCCAGAAAATGACAAGTATCAAAGGTACTCTTTCTATCAATTCTACACCCAGCGAAATCCGCATCTGAATAACCATGAAGACACAAAGAGGAAGATGCAAAATACCACATGCCAAATTCAAGAGTATGCTTGAGATACCTGAGAATGTGCTTTACCACTTGGCGGTGCGAAGCACGTGGCGAAGCCTAAAAACGCGCACACAGACACACAGCGAAGTTGAGGAGGGAGCCGATAATGCTTTGGAACTCCTTCTGATCAACGACTTCTCCAACCTCTTCAGGGTCCAATGCTACAAATGTAGTCATTGGAGTGGCAAGGAGCTTCGCATCAGCCATGTCAAATTTCTTGAGCAGGTCCTTAGTGTACTTCGTCTGGTGGATGAAGGTACCTTGTTTGCTTTGCTTGACTTGCAAACCAAGGAAAAATGTGAGTTCACCCATCATGGACATCTCGAACTCTCTATTCATGGCATCTGCAAACTCAGCAACCAAAGCATGAGAAGAGCCACCAAAGATGATATCGTCAACATAAATCTAGACTAGGAGGAAATTTTTTCCATGCTTGAGAGTGAAAAGGGTTTTATCTACTTATTGCATCAAATACCCTCGCTCAAGAAACAAAGACTTAAGTCTGCCATACCACGCTCGAGGAGCATGCTTGAGTCCATAAAGAGCCTTATGAAGTTTAAGGACTTTATGTGGATATTTGGGGTTTTCAAATCTAGGGGTTGTTTTACATAAACATCTTCACCTACGAAGCCATTTAGAAAAGCACTTTTGACATCCATTTGATAAAGTTTGAAACCACAGGATGCCGCAAATGCAAGAAGAATTCTAATGGCCTCGAGACAAGCAATAGGTGCAAAGGTTTTACTAAAATCAATCCCTTCTAATTGAGAATAACCCTGAGCCACAAGTCTAGCTTTGTTTCTAACTACAGACCCATCCTCCCCTTATTTGTTTTTGAAAATCCATTTAGTTCCAATAAAATGACCATTAGGTGGAGGATCTACAAGTGTCCAGACTTGGTTTCTCTCAAAATTTTCAAGTTCTTCATGCATGGCATTGATTCAACTAGAATCAGAAAGTGCATGACTAACATCTAAGGGCTCAAAAGAGGCAACAAAAGCAGATTAAATTTAATGAGCATGAGAACGTGTTACCCTTTGATCAAGCTCACCAATGATCTGCTCGGGAGGATGCATCCTTTGAATGTCATGAGGAGCCCCGTGGTGGGATGCAGTCTTCCCGTCAACTTGTGCCAGTGAATAGTCGAAGATGATCAATGTTGAGGTTGTAGCTTCTGGGCCTTTTGCCGAAGTGATCGAAGCGGGGCCAGCTTTGGGGGTCGATGTCGAGGGTAGTAGGGGTTCTTCCTTGAATCCTTCAGTACACACTTCGGTGTACCGCCCGAAGTACTGAGCCCTTCGGTACCACCATGTCATCATGCATGCTCTACCGTACCCCTCCGATAGACACACTCTGTTGCACAGCTGTAGCCAGTAAACACCGAACCTTTTGGTAAACACCTCCGAACCCCTTTGGAGGAACCCCTTTGACCAGAAGGTGACTTGTCAATCACTCATCACAAACTTGAAACCAAGGCACATTTCCACTTGGTTTCTCAGCTATCAAGGGCTCGGCTTCGACCCACTTCAATAAATATTTATTTGCCACCACTGCAAACTTCAGGCTCCATTTTTCCTTCGGGAAAGGTCCGATTAAATCCATGTCAACCTAGTTCGGGGCCATACCAGGGGTATAACTTGTAGAGTCACCGGTGGTTGGTGGAATCATCTTCCCATCCATTTGCACCCTTTGCAAGTGTGTACCAAGGTTTCGGCATCAGCCATTATCGTCGGCCGGTAGAGTCCTTGGCAAAGCATCTTCCCGGCTAGGGCTCATGGTGATAGGTGGCTGCCGCATGGGCCTTCGTTAATATCATAGAGTATTTGCTAGCCTTCTTGTTGAGTGATGCATCGGACTAGTGCTGAGCATACTCCAGACTTGTATAGCATGTAGTTGATAGTGTGATAACGTCGAACCATGCACTGTAGTATTAAGAGCTTGGGTCCTTCTAGGAGCATGGCATAATTTTGGAGCATACTCATGATTAGGCTCCACCAATCATTGTCGGGTATGCAAAGTACATTGGTAGGGATCAAGGGTGGCATCGAAGCACTGACAGCTCTTCAAAGAGAGCCTCTGGCGGATTATCTTGGCCTCGGGCTGCTGCCTTGGTGACAGTAGCCGCTTGTTGGTTGTCCCCTCTTTGGATGCTTCAGACTAAAATCCCTTTGAATGCTATTTCGGTCTTGCGGATCTGAACCAGGTACACGGCGAGGTCTGTGTGCCGAGCTTGACAGTGCTTGTCCGCATGCCCTGTGACAACTTAGGAGTCTGTTTTATGACAACCTAGGCGGTGCCATGTGCGTGCACTTTTCGAAGACCAAACAAGACACCCTCGTATTCAGCTGCATTATTGGTGACTTTAAATTTGAGCCTTATATAATACAATGCCTTTTGGCCCGAAGGCGAGGTTATTACTACTCCGGCGCTTGCTCCGGATGCCTGATACGTGCCGTCGGAGTATATGGTCGACACTCCTTTGCTTGGCCCCTCCAAAGCCCATATGGCTGGCGAAGTCCACTCCGCCACGAAGTCAGCAATCACTTTTGATTTTATTGTTGTTCGTGCGATGATTGTTATGCCGAAGGGAGCTAGCTCAATGGCCCATTTTCCTATTCTTCCAGTGGAGTCTTTGCTTCTGAGCATGTCTCTGAGGGGGTAGGTCGTTAGGATAGTTACATTGTTAGCCAGGAAACAATGTCGCAGCTTCCCCGAAGCCATCAAGAGGGCATACACAAAATTTTTTGAGTTCTGAATAGCTCATCTTCGCTCCCGACAAAGCTTCAGATACGAAGTATTTCGGGCTTTGAACTGGCTTCCTTTTGATCTCTACCTCTCGTACGAGCATGGAACTCATGGCAAACATGATGGTTGTAAGGTATAGTAGTAGGGTCTCATCAGCGAGGGGAGATGTGAGTGTTGATAGATTGGCAAGGTAGTATTTGATATCTTTGAAGCCCTTCTGGCATTCTGGGGTCCAAGCGAAGTCCTCCAAGCTTCTTAATGCTTTGAAAATTGGGAGGCTTCTCTCCGCTGATCTTGCAAGGAATCAGCTTAAGGCGGTGAGGCGGCTTGTGTGAGGTGCCCAGATATAATAAAATCCAGACATTATTGAATTTCCACAGAAAAACAATAATAACAAGATGTCCATCATGCGACAATGTACATGCAGTCAATCATCTATGGATCGCAGACCACATTAATACATAAGTATAAAATTAAAAGAAACTATGAAAATAATACTATGTCATGGACATCTCTGCCAGTCTCGTGTCCTTGACTAGGTCACTACTCTAGACCATCCTCCTCATAGTACGCAATCTCAGAAGTGTTTTCCAATGGGTATGAGTACAAAAGTACTCAACAAGCCACCGAGAATGCAATAGTAATGTGGGGTAATAACAAGGGAATGATAAGGGTTTAAATTGGGGAAAAGTACATTTTCAAGTGGCAGCATTTAATGTAGTCAGATTTAATTGTACAGAATAATAAACATGAACAATGCATCATCATCTAACTCAGGGAGTCTAGTTGGCCCTCCTCACTCAACAGTCCTTACATGCCACTTCCTCATGCAACACTCATAAATGTAAACTAACTGCGAGATGTCACGCAACCCGCCTTAACCGTGGGCTCGGCTCTTCGAAAAGATTTAAACTCTGATTAGAGGTGTACTACTGTACCCACAAGGCACGCACTCATCCCTCACACCAAAGTGTAATGAGACGCTCTAATTCGAAAACACCCACTCTAGGTTTCGCCGGTGCGACACCGCACTGGCCAACGTCACACCCCTTTTGCGCCTCGTTGATACAAGTCACCTGCAGGTGCTATTTGACCCATATCCAAATGGTGCCTCAAGTTGGAACGTCCCATACCTCTAGTTAGGACTTACCCACTAGACTTGTGGTTAGTACGGAAGTGTATTGCAATGGATCCCGTAGACCACTCCTTATAGTGCCCCAGGTGTGACTAACCAATGCCCTCGCTTCCACCCGGAAGCCACCATGCTAACATACTAAACCATAACTCCAAGACCAATAGAATTCCAGGGATGAGAGAGTAACGAGCATCATATAATAGAATCCAAATCTCCACGACTCATTTTTATCCTATAGCGATTGTGTCGATACATTGGACACTATCTAATAATAATACTATTATGGTGACAATGAGTCTTCGGCTCAATAGCATGGCTTGGGTTTGCACTTCAAGGTCGGGGATCTAAATAAATATAATGTAAGGCCTTCAATTTGACTAATGTATTTATAACCTATGGGTTTTAGCGATATTTTAAGAAAACAACATTCAATATGCTCAAAAATTAGTTTGGTGACTTGCCTTGCTCGGCAAATGGTGATGGTGGAACTTCCGAAAAGTACTCCGGCTCTTCGACGGTATTGTAGTCTTTGCGGCACACAAAATGAGAACAACAACAAACAATTTAAACATACAAAAATAAACAGTACAATTATTTCATTTAAATGGGCTAAAGTTGTAGAAAAATAGAAGAGAGACTTTCTAAAATTGAAATGATGAAATTTGGAGTTAAAATGGGGTAAATATGAATTTTTAAGGTTTAAAACAATACTCTTGGTTTTATTTTGAATAATAAATAGTACACACATGCCTGGTAAATTGGTCCAGAGTATAGAGAATAAAAAGATGAATTTTCTAAAATTTGAATGGTAAAATTTGGAGCTAATTTGAAGAAGATGAGAATTTTTGAAGTTTATATCAATTTCTGAAATTTAATGTAAATCCTAAAACAGTCGCCGGTCCACATTGAATGAGTCCACCGTGAACCCGTGCATTGTGCACGTGGGCCGGGTGAACCAGATACGTTCGATCTGGATCAGGCTACTGCAGGCGAGGCGGGAGACTTAAGTGAATGTGGATGGCCAGGATTAAAATATTGAAACGGTACGTGATGGATGGACCAGATTAAAAATAGATTTTAAATAGGAACAGATGGTAGGGATCACTCCGTACCCCCTTCGATCAGAATGGACAAACTAGATTAAACCAAATGGGGATTTAATCGTGGCGGTCCAACATGAATCGCACGGTCGAGGGTGAATCCGACACGGCACGGGTATGGAAGACGACCGGCACGGGTAATTTACCCATGCCAGTCGTCTTCTCCAACAATGGCAAGGGAAGGCGTCGACCACAATGGTGACAGCGATGGCCAGTGGCCCTAACCGAGCATAGAAATGGAAATAGGACAACGAGGGGAGCACGAGGGTGCCATTGCGGGTTCCTGAGGTCATCGGTTAACTGCCGGCGATGAGTGGAGGCGGTGAAGGTGTTTGGGTCATCAGCGGGGACAACGCTCTAGTGGGCTTTGACGGCGATGGAGTGGTGGTCGGGGTCAGGCGTGATCTGAGGAACACGGCGGGGTCGATGGCATGGAGGATGGAGGGTTCTGGCGATGGCGAACGGCGGCTAGATGGGGAGCAGAGGATGGCGCTAAAAAGGGGAGCATGAGCGTTCTGTTCACGCGGGACACAATTTCCCATGAGGGCCGAACTCGGAGGGGTGAGGGGCTTCTTATAGCGGCGTTGAGCAGTAAATGTGGCAAGCCAATACATGGAAACCTGAGGCTAAACTTTCCTAACTCTGGAGAGCTACTTCCATGCATGCACACGTTGATTCTGGGGTTTAACGCGTCGGTTAATTGGGGGGAAATGATGAGTGGATCACGGGGATTTTAATGTTGGCGTCAAATCTATGGAAGGGGCCGGCAACGGCGGGATTGTAGCGCTAGGGTTTTGGCCGGTGAGATCTGGGGTGGTGGCATGAGGAGGATGAAGGTACTGACAGGCGGGGGCCGTTGTCAGTGGGCGGGCGCCACAATTGTCGACTCTAATGAGTGGGGTCGGGCTCGAGCGGGGAGGTTTGGCGCCGATAGGTGGCGCTAAGGGCTCAGGCGCGCACGGAGAGATGAAGGGGGGACACTGACGGGTGGGACCTGGGTGTTATAGAGGGGCGCGGGGATGGACCGGGCTGGGCCGGCCTGTGGAGGGGGAAGTTGGGGATGGGTCCCAATACTGTTTAACATGTATTTCTATATAAAAATAATTGCTGTAATTAGTTTAAAATTTTGGGCTACTTGCCATGCTTAAAAAACATTGTAAAAATTCTCAAAAATATGTCTTGGTCCTAAGATCATAATATAATTTTCTCAGACCTTGGTTTGGAATATTTCTCTAGATTCTTATTTATTTGGACATTTTCATCTTTATGAAAAATTAAATAAAACCCTTTTTCTAGAAAGTATATTTATAAAATTTACTTTTACCTTTGAAAATTTGGGTTGTTACAAACATATCCCCCTTACAAAGAATCTGGTCCTCGAGATTCAGAAAGCTTCTCGAATAACTTGGGATATTGGGTCTTTAGCTCTTCCTCTTTTTCCCAGGTGGCTTTCTCGATGCAGTGATTATCCCAATGAACCTTGCAGAAGCGCACTACTCGACTCCTGGTTACTCTTTCCTTGATTTCTTGGATCTAAACCAGTTTCTCAATGTAGGTCAGGTTTTCTTTGATATTTAGCTGCTAGAGTTCTGCCTGTTCGGTGGGTACTTAAAGGCATTTCTTTAGCTAAGAGACGTGAAACACATCATGGATTCCTGCCAAAGATAGTGGTAGCCCCAACTGATATGCAACTTCTTGCCAACAAATGATCTGGAAGGATCCAACATAACGGGGATCTAACTTTCCTATCATGTCAAACCTCTGGGTACCTTGGAGGGGAGTGACTCGGAGATAGACATAATTTCCCTCTTACAAAGCTAAGTATCTTCGTCGGTTATCGGCATAACTCTTTTATCGGGACTGAGCTATCTTTATCCTATCCCTGATGACCATGAATTTCTCTTCGACTTCTCGCAGAATATCCATCCCGAATAACTGTTACTCACCAGTCTGATCCCAGATCAGCGGCATTCGACACTTACATCCATATAACACCTCAAATGGTGACATCTACAGGCTGACCTGATAGTTGTTGTTGTAGGAGAACTCTGCATAGGGCTAGCTCTTGTCCCACATTCCACCGAAGTCTAAGGTGCGGGCTTTAAGCATATCCTCCAACACTTGGTTCACCCTTTCGGTCTAACGATCGGATTTCGGATGGTAAGCGGTGGTGAAGTTCTACCTAGTGCCAAGCTCTTCCTGGAGATTCTTCCAAAACTTGGACTTGAACTGACTACCTCGGTCTGACACGATCTTCTTTGGAACCTTGTGTAAGCACATGATTCGGGTCATGTATAGCTCAGCTAGCTTCGAGCCATTGTACGTCGTCTTTACGGGAATGAAATGAGCCACCTTGGTGAGTCGATCGATGATCACCCAAATAGATTCATATCTGACTTGGGTCCTTGGAAGCCCCGTGATGAAGTCCATTCCTACTTCTTCCCACTTCCATTCAGGAACCTTGAGGGGCTGCAATAATCCGGCAGGTCTCTGGTGCTCTGCCTTGACTCACCGACAAGTGTCGCACCTAGCCACATTCTCAGCTATCTCTCTCTTCATGCTGACCCACCAATATTTCTCTTTCAAGTCCTGGTACATCTTAGTACTCCCGAGATTTATGGAGTACAATGTCTCATGGGCTTCCTTGAGAATGAGAGCTTTCAGTTCGGGCTTGTTGGCACACATATCCTGTTTCTGAACCATACGGTGCCATTCTAGTCTTCGGAGAACCCCGGCTTTACCCCTCCTCATATTCTTCTAGATTTCTAAAATATCGGGGTCTTCCCTTTATGTCTCACGGATCTGATCCATCAAGACAGGTTTTGCTTCTAGTGCAGCGAGGTACTCCTTGGTGGTCATCCCAAAGTTCAACCTTTCCATCTCTTTGTATAGCAACATGGCCTGATCTTGTACCATGATGACATTATAATACCCCTTCCGACTCAGAGCATTTGCTACTACAATCGCTTTGCCAGGATGGTAATGGATGCCTAAGTCATAATCCTTAATCAGTTCCAACCACCTTCTCTGCCTGAGGTTCAAATATGGCTGGGTGAATATGTACTTAAGACTCTTGTGGTCGGTGAAGACTTCACACCTGTTACCCACAAGGTAATGCCTCCATATCTTTAGTGCATGAACCATTACTGTTAACTCCAAGTCAAGAGTCGGGTAGTTTAACTTGTGGGGCCTCAGTTGACGAGAGTCGTATGATATCACCTTCCCGTCCTACATCAAAACACACCTCAATCCCTGACGAGAGGCATCACAATAGACGTGGAATTCCTTTCGTATATCGGGCAAGGTCAAGATTGGGGCTGACACAAGCTTCTTCTTGAGGGTCTGGAAGCATTCCTCACAATCTGGAGTCCATGCAAACCTCACTTCCTTCTGCAGCAATCTGGTCATGGGATTGACTATCTTAGAGAAGTTCTCAATGAATCTACGGTAATACCCAGCCAGTCCTAGAAAACTCCAGATTTCGGACACATTCGTTGGTTGCAACCAATTGGTCACCGCTTCCATGGTGGTCGGGTTCACTGCCATCCCTCCGGCAGATATGACATGGCCGAGAAATTTCACCTCAAACGACCAAAACTCGCACTTTCTATTCTTAGCATACAACTGTTTTTCCCTTAACTTCCCCAAGGTCAGATGGAGGTGGGTTTCGTGTTCTTCCTTGGTCTTGGAATAGACAAGGATATAGTCGATGAAGACCACAATGAACTTGTCCAAGAATTCTATGAAGACATTGTTCATCATGTTCATGAAGAATGTGGGTGCATTCGTGAGTCTGAAGGACATCACAATATACTCATATAGTCCATAACGGGACATGAAGGCAGTCCTGGGGATGTCCTCTTCTCTGATTCTTAGCTGATGGTAGCTTGACCGGAGATCGATTTTGGAGAACACAGAGGATCCTTTCAACTGATCAAACAGGTCATCGATTCGAGGCAGAGGGTATTTGTTCTTGATGGTTACCTCATTCAAAGCTCTATAATCCACACACATCCTCTTGGTTTTGTCCAAAATGACTGGTGCACCCCAAGGTGAGGTACTCGGTCGGATGTATCCCTTCTGCTCAAGCTCCTCAATATTACTCTTTACTTCAGCTAGCTACTTTGCGTCGATACGATATGGGCGCTTTGAGATGGGTGTGGTTCTAGGTACAAGCTCAATCCTGAACTCGATGTCCCTCTTGGGTGGCATCCCCGGAAGATCATCTAGGAAGACATCTGGGTATTCCTGGGCCACAGGTACCTCTTCTATCGTCACCTAGTGAAGCGACACTCCTTTCGGGTCATGGGTAGCCATCTTGAAGGTGACAGAGACTCCTTCATAGCTAGTCACGGTGATGGACTTGCTAGCGCAGTCTATCATTCTCTTGTGCTTCATCAACTAATCCATACCTAGGATGAGATCTAGGCCCTTACAATCTATAAGGAATGGGTCGGCCCAAAACAACACCCCTTGGATTTCTATCCTTATCCTTGGGCTGAATAGACTAGCTAGGGTTTTCTTGCCGGGGGTGGCGATCATCATGTGTGTGGGAAGAGGGAGCACTTCAAGGTTATTTATTTTCACAAAATCTTCGGATACGAAATAATGTGTTGCCCTAGAGTCAAACAATACTACTGCGGGTATGAAATTCGCGGTGAACATATCGAGCATGACTTCGAGGGCCTCCTGGGCTTCTTCTGCATTGATATGGTTGACTTAGGCACGAACCATCTGGTTTGGTGCAGCGCCTTGGGGTTGCTTGGGGTGAGGGCACTGGTGGGAGTAGTGCCCCTCCTTTCGATAGTTGAAGCAGACGATCGGTTTGCCATTCCGGTCTCTCAACATGGTTGTCTTCATGGCCAGTGCTGGGGGCAGATGGAGTTGGTGGAGCAGGGCGAGGATTCCCAGCACTGGAGCCACTAGCGGTGTACGGTGTCCGGTAGACGGGTCGAGGATGGTAGGGAGGTTCTTGAGGTGGAGGGACGAAGCGGAGCCTTTGAATATTCCCCTAGTGATGCTTGAAGGCGATCATCTTTCTCTTCTTGAGATCTAAGTTGTTCTGTTTGGTCTCTTGAAGAATGGCCTTGTTTACCAACCGTTGGAAGTCGGCATAATCCATGGCGATGAGCTAGATGGAGAGCTCATCCTTCAGTCCCCTAATGAACTTGGCCTAGCGAGCGGCATCCGTATGAACTTCCTCTAGCGCATATCGGGCCAGCCGGTTGAACTCATGGAGATACTCCATGACGATCCGGTTTCCTTATTGCAGATCCCAGAACTCTTGCTGCTTCACAGCGATGACTCCGTCGGGGACGTGAGCGGCTCGGAAGGCAATAGTGAATTCCACCCACGACACCTCGCGATCCTCGGGTTGAGATTCATGATAGTTATCCCACCATTCTGCGGTGGGTCCTTGAAGCTGGTGAGCGGCGAATGCCACTCGCTCTCGGTCCGAGCATGGGAGGAGATCCAACTTCTTTCCAATTGTTCTTAGCCGATCGCCAGCCTCCATTGGGTTTGTTGTGCTTGAAAAGATGGGGGGCCTTATGCACAAAAACTCGGAGAGTTGAGGTGTGGGGCGGGTGCGAGGGCTTGTTGACGAGGGGTAGTTTCCATGTTCTGCTGCTGCAGACGGTCCAATTGAGCCTGCTGCTGCATATGCGTCAAGAGGGCGGTGATCGGCTGGTTCTGATTAGCCATCATCTCTGCCAGAGTGGGATGTTTGGCAGTCGGCAGCCTTGATTGGCGCTGGCCCGTTGCACCCTAGTTGGGCAGAACGCTCCCGGGCAGACCATTGGCAGCTCCCTCCTCGTTGTTGTTGGAACCCGAGTTCTAGTTGTCAGCCATTTCTGAAGATAACAACATTCCCAAGTATAAGAAAAAGGACTTAGAAGATTTTCCCCAAAATAATTCATAGTTTATTATAAGTGGTACTATATTTTTTCTTACACTAGCTCTTATTTTTATCCCTTATATAGCACAATTCGCTATAGAGGGTACCACATTAAACAAACAAACATAAAACAATCAATCGAGGACTATAGCCTGATGTAATCTACTCGTTGCTCGAGGCAGTCTCAGTTCTCTCGGAACCACGAGTATCTTGGGGGAAGCTGGGCTCGGTGAAGTTCTCGATTAGTGGGTTGGGGACGATGGCGGGCCTCGGAGCAGCGGCGCTGGAGCTGTATGGTCCTACGGGTGCTAGCGGTGGAGTAACCCTCTTGGGCCAAGGGGCGGGCTCCCGGATGGGCTTCTTCCGCCTCGGGGCGAGGGGAAGCATCTTCGCGATGTCCTTTTGTAGCTGGATGATCTTGCGTTGTAGCTCACAATTCTGTTGGATCAAGCTCTTCGTCTCATGATGAAAGAACTCAACCACCTCGTGGTGCTCCTTGGCATCGAGCACGGCCTCGGTGTGAAGATCGTCCATGTCCTGGAGGAGACGGGTGTGCCTGGCCATGACCGAATCGTGGTCAGAGAGGAAGCCGACGTAGATGCTGTGGTGGGCGCTAGAGCTACGCATCGGCACAAGGTGGAAAGAAGAGTCGTGAAGACGATCATCGTAGATCATCCACAGTTCTGTGAGGGCCTGGAAGGTGGCGCGCTGAAATTGATTTAAGCTTTAAAGATTCATAACTTCTTCAAATTAACTCCAAATTTTACAATTCATATTTCAGAAAATTTATCTTTTTATTCTCTACATATTTAGCCAATAAAATGTATATGTTTGTACTGTACTTTTTACTTGTTTTAATTGTTTATTGCTCTCATTTTGTGTGCTGAGAAGATTACGACACCGTCAAAGAGCCAGAATATTTTCTCGAAGTTCCCCCTTCACCATTTGTAGACAAAGGCAAGTCACCACCTCATTTTTTTGAACATATTGAACCTAGTTTTATTTAAATAGCACTAAAATCCATAGGTTATAAATACATTAGTTTGATTAAATGCCTTGCATTATATTTATTAGATCTCTGACCCTGATGTGCAAACCCAAGCCATGCTATTGAGCCTCAACTCCTTGTCACCATTATATTTAATATTATTAGATAGTGTCCAATTTATCGACACAACTGCTATAAGCTAAAAATGAGTCGTAGACTAGTCACTTGGATTATATGATATATTTAGCTGGTATTACTCTCACCCCTGGTATTATAAAAGATTTGGAGTGTAGGCTAAGTATGTTAGCATGGTAGGTGCCGAGTGAAAGAGAGGGCATTGGTTAGTCGCACCCGGGGCACTATAAGCACCGGTCTGCGGGGTCTATTGCAAAGCACTTCCGTACTAACCACAATTCTAATGGTTAAGGCCTAATTGGAGGTATGGAATGTTCCAACTTGATCCCCCAATTGGAGGGGGAAATGGCACCTATAGGTGGCTTGTACCGATGAGGCACAAAAGGGAGTGCGACGTTGGTCCAATGCGTTGGCACGCCGACAAAACCTATAGTGGATGTTCCTGAGTTGGTGTATTCCATGCTAAAGGTTTTGGCAGGGACTTGGTCAAGGTATCATGGTGATATCTTGGTCGATGTCAGGTTCTTGCCTTGTGGGTACAGTAGTACACCTCTTATCAGAATATAATCTTTTTGAAAAGTTGAGCCCATGGTCAAGGGCGGGTTGAGCGATGTTCCACAGTTAGTTTACTTTTATGATTGTTGCATGTTGAAATGTCATGTAAGGACTATTGAGTTAGGGAGGGCTGACTGTACTCCTCGAGTTAGAAGATGTTTCATTATTCATGATTTAATTTCTGTACAAATAACATGATTACATTAAATGTTTAACCACAAAAATGTACTTTTCCGCACTTTGAGCCACTACCTTCCTTTGTTATTGCCCTGCATTGTTACTACATTCTCGGTGTCTTATTGAGTACTTTTGTACTCATACCCATTGAAAACCACTTCGGAGGCGATGTATTATGAGAAGGATGGTCTGGAGTAGCTACCCAGTCAAGGCGCGAGATTGGCGAAGATGTTCATCTAGGAGTTTCCTTTTATTCGTTTCTTTTATTTTTACCACTTGTGTAATAATGTGGTCTGCGAACCACGGATGATTGACGTTTGTATGATGTCGTGTGATGAACCTCTTGTTATTATTATTTTTCTTTGGAATTACAATAAAGTCTGGATTGTTAAATTTCGGGCGCTACATAAGACCCCAAGAACGATGGTATGCTAAACTTAATCTTGGCAAAAGAATTGTCAACACGAGGATTTGTGTCATTGTTACCTCCCATACCTTCTCGACGTGGTTGTCGTGGACAAGGAGGTTCTCAGGCAATGGGCGGATCATACTCTTCTTGATTAATTCCATCGGCATCGAGATCCTCGTCTCGGTTGTCCGGTGGGGGTGGCTGCCTTTGTAAGTTATCCATCCTAGTGACGGTGGTGGCAACGCTCCTCTCTATCCTCTCCATTCGGTGCTCATTGTCCTGATTGCTCTTGAGGTTGTTCGCATTGAGTTCTTGTACCAATTGTCCAAGTTCGTTCTTGGATACACATTCGTTCCCATCGCCTTGGTGTGGTGATCCTGACATGTTTAGTGAGAACAAACAAAACACCCACAAACTTACAAGTGCTGATGTGGAGTCGCTTACACTTAAGCGTTTAACCAAGCTCTTGCAAGGTTCTTACCAATCGTAGCAGGTGGTACAACTGGTTGGCTTGTGGGTGATACCGTTGAAGTCATGAGTGTAGCGACTGCCGGCTGGAATTGTAATAATCCGAAGAAAGGTAGAGCTTGGAAGGCTATATCTTTGGTAGAAAGGTGAAGATCAATAATAATCCACAATACTTGCCTTGGTTACTGGTCTAATAGTGCCCCTAGAAACAAGTCTAAGCACAAATGTAGACTCAAACCAGGACAACTTTCTTTTCTTCTTCCTCACTGTTTTCTCATCCTTTTTTTGAAACCTTCTTCCTCTCAACTTACTGAGTTTTTGCTCAAACAGAATTTACTTAGGAGGCAACCAAAAGGAAAAAGACAGAGTAGAAGATAGACAAAAGAACCTCTAGTACTTTGTTTTTCACACGGAGCAAGATCAGACTGACTCCAAGCAAGATTTAGGGTTGGGTTCTGATAAGTTAGGGCTATGACTTGAGACCAAGAACACAATTCTAAACAAGTAACCTGGCGTCAAATATGGATCAAAACTCAGCAATACGACACTGTGACGAAATTGCAAAGGCTCGAAACGCTGGGATGGTGAGGATGATTTGCCCTAGATGCCTATGATTTTTTGTGGCTTTTCTAGAGTTTTAGGACAAAAATGAATAACAACCTAAGGGATACAAAGATACCTGATGGGAAATTTACTGCTCTGATACCACTTGATACTGCACAAGGTGCCTGATCTTCCATCAAGAGGGTAAACATGATTTGTGGAGATCTCGATGTTGACGATCTAGCTTCTAATCAGAACTGATCCGAAACTAGCAATCGCTACACCACGACTCCATTGGTTATCAACCATGCACGAACGCGATTGACCTTGCCAAGAAGGCTTATCATTGCCTGCGAATCGAGAACACAAGCAAGAAAACGGAAACACAATCTGAAATTGCGGATAATAGTTGAAGGACTAAAAGTTGGGGTTTCATAAACCGATTCATGGCGAAACTGTGATGGCAGATTAATCTAAGCAAAACCCGAACCGTAGAAATGGCGGCTATCACCTATTTATAGGGTTTACAGGACGTGGGATGCATGGGGCTAACCTAGGTATATGGGCCATGCCCTAAAAGTCTTAAACATTAACAGACTCAATAACAAAAGTGACTCTAACCCCACATAGTTCTAGACTATGACTCCTGACTGGCCTTAGTGCCTCCCGATTGGTGGCTCCTCAGATGGTGCTTGGCCGATAGAGGGCGGTAATCAGCTGAGTTGAGTTAGCGGTCAATGGTTGATGGTTGAAGTCAACCAACTAATAGGTGTTCCGAGACCAAAGGCCAAAAGTTGGGATCGGGCAGATGGGTAGTCAATGATTGATGGCTGGTGGTAGAAGTCGGATGAGCAGTTGTTGGCCAGCCGAGTGGTGGAGACGATCGGTCGATTGGTGTCGCTTATGGCCCGATTGGCACTTGGTTTGTAGGTATCGAAGGGGCCGATGGGCGGTCGGCTAGCCAATGACTAGTGGCAGAAATCAACCAACTGGTCCCAAAGTGTTGATCCCATGTTCCTAAGAATCAAAATATTTCCCATAAGTAGCATCCCATCCTTGTGCATATTAGTATGGATAGCAAGTAACGAGCGCACCTCATAGTGTAGTTTCCATGCACGTGAACAAATAATCAATCCTGGAATGCTATAGTGAGGTGTGTCTTCAACATTGTGGGAGATGTCCTCATCAATGTTGCCTCGGCATTTCTTAAGCCAAAAGGCATTCTTACATAGAAAAAGACTCCGGATGGAGTGATAAAGCTAGTTTTGGCTTCGTCTTCGTGCTTTAAGAATATCTGATGGTAGTCGGAGTATGTGTCGAGGAAGCTTAAGAGCTAACAGTCGGTCATTGAGTTGACCAACTAATCAATGCGAGGCATGGGGTAGGGTCCATAGGGGCATGCTTTATTTAAGGAAGTGAAGTCAATACACATGCTCCACTTGTCGGAGTTCTTCTTATTAATGAAGACAGGGTTCGACAACCACTCCGTATGGCCTATTTCTCTAATGACTGTTGCCCGAAGCAACTTCTCCACCTACGTCTTTGTGAGGTCGACCCTTTAGGTGGACAGTTTCCGCAACCCCTAGCGTACGGGTCTAGCCTTCGGGTTCATGAGCAGGGAGTGCTCGATGATGCTTCGGTCCACCCATGGGATTTCTTCGTTTGACCAGGTGAAAGACGTCCAGATTGTTTCGGACAAATTCCTCTAGCGAAGCCAGGACTTCAAGAACCAGCCCCTCGCCAAATTGAATGGGGTACTTCTTGTAAACTTTGGTGATGATCTTCGTGATGATTTCTCCTTCGGGCTGAGCCTTGCGGGCCGGTCCCCGTAAGGGGTCCGGGGTCAATTGCACACCTTTCGGGTGCTCTTGCACGTTATTGACCTATCGGGCTTCGAATGGAGCAGTGTGGTCGTACTCCACCCTTTGTGCAGTGGCTTGATCGCCTAGTATGGTGAGCACCATTCCTTGAGTGGGCATTTTTAAGCATAGATAGTTATGGTGTGCTATGGCCCCAAATTGGTTCAACATGAACCTCTCGCAGATGGTGTTGTATGCGAACGATGCATCTACAATGTCGAAGACGACCTATCTAAAGGTGACTTTGAGGCTTATTTGGCCGAGTGCATCGAGGGGGCGACTGGCGAAGCCTTGTAGTGGGTGAGCCACTAGGAGAATGTGCTTTCGTATTATGCAGAGCAGGTCGAAGGCGTGGATGAAGATAATGTTAGCATAGCTCCCTCCGTCGACCAGCACTAGGTGGACATCGGTGCCGGTGATGTCGGTGGTGATGATGAGGGGGTCGGCATGGGGGAACTTGATGTTGATAGCAACATCTAAAGTGAAGAATATGGGCACATGCGACCACTCGAGAATAGATGTCGTAGTTGTTGATGTCCAATGTGTCGTACTTTATGAACATATTCCCTCGCTACCGCTTGGACATGCTACCCATGCCACCACCTATGGTGATGGGCAACCCGATGCACTTTTGGTAGTCTAAGGCGTCAAGAGCTTTCGGGGGTGGCAACATGCTCGGCACTGGAGGGTGCCTAGGAGCTTCAAACCCTTCGATCCACTCGATAGTTTGTACTGGTTTGGGGCAGATGGCTAGAGGTGTCCGGTCAGTGGGATCAAAAGTTCTGATTTGGAATCGGAAGTTCCGATTATTTTCTGAATTGGAAATAGAGAGCTCAAATCAGAAGTTCCGATATGGTATCAGAAGTTCCGATAATTTATTGTTTGTGAAACATAGATCTCAAATCGGAAGTTCTAATATGGTATCAGAAGTTCCGAAAATTTATAATTAGAGACAGTGAGTTGAAACCAGAATTTCGATGTGTATTGGGAAAAATTGCATAAACTGGATGTTCCGATAGGACGTATCAGAAGTTTCGATGCTACCTGGAATTGGAGTCAGAGAGCCGTGATTGGAAGTTTCGATGCGGACGTAATAGATTGGATCTGTTGGGTCTCGAATTGTTTGAGGCCAATCTGTTGGTTTCAAATTGTGGGAGACTAGGGGCTCTCACCTCTATATAAATAGAGGAGGAGGAGGTCTTGGATATCAAATTATTCATAGTTTAGATGAGATCTAAACCCTAGCCACTAAGAACTCCTCTCCTCCCTTTCTTGATCTCAAAAGTTGACATTGAGAAATCTCCCATTTCTCACGAGCGGTGCTAGCATGCTGACGTGGGAATGTTCTCATCCCTTTACGTGTGGATACCGTGGAGGTGTTGCTCCAATAGTGGTGCTCATGAACTTCTTCATGTGAACACCTTCCTTGTCTTCATCGATTGAATCGCCGATGAAAAGACGGAGCAAGGCGTGGATCAGTGAGGACGCGCTTACCCAACATCTTCTTCCGCTGCACCTAGTGTGTATTGTGCTAGAAGGTACCGATTCATGATCCCTCATACGCATGGTTCTTGGGCTTGGGGAAAATTTTTGAAATTGCCGGCTAGCATAGCTTCCTCATTCCCCTACAGTGGTATCATAACCTACGTGTCCAGTGTTCGATCTGGATCCCTCATGTATGGTGATACATGGTGGAATAATAGATTAGATCTGTTTTCTGTCCAAAGGAGTTTGTTATTCATTCCGATCATGAAGCTTTGAAGTAATTGAAAGGACAAGCTAAACTGAACCTCTGACATGCCAAGTGGGTTGAATTCATCAAAACATTTCCATACATTGTTAAGTACAAGAGAGGTAAAGATAATGTGGTTGTTGATGCTTTGTCTCGAAAGAGCGTGTTGTTGAATCAACTCGAGGTCAAGGTATTGGGTCTTGAGAGTTTGAATGGTTTTTATAATAATAATGCTGAATTTTCAGAACCATATAATCATTGTAAAGATGGAAAAGGTTGGGAAAAATATAATATACATGATGAATTCCTATTTAGAGCTAACAAGCTTTGTGTTCCGAATTCTTCTATTAGATTGTTTTTGTTGCAGGAATCACATGGAGGTGGACTAATAGGTCATTTTGGACAGAAGAAAACATATGTACTACTCGGTGATAATTTCTATTGGCCTAAGATGAGGAGAGATGTCATCAGATTTGTGGAACGATGCATCACCTGTCACAAAGCTATGTCAAAACTAAATCCTCATGGCTTATACACTCCTTTACCTACTCCAAACATTCCTTGGGAATACATAAGCATGGATTTTATTTTGGGATTACCTAGAACTCAGAAAGGAAAGGATTCTATATTCGTTGTGGTTGATTGATTCTCAAAGATGGCTCATTTTATCCCTTGCAATAAGAGCAATGATGCTTCACATGTTGCTAATATATTTTTCAGGGAAATTGTGAGGCTACATGGGATGCCCAAGACCATTTTGTTAGATCGTGATGTCAAGTTCATGAGCAATTTTTGGAAAACGTTATGGGCTAAACTTGGAACCAAGCTCTTGTTCCCAACAACTTGTCATCCTCAAACCGACGGACAAACTAATGTGGTGAATCGCACATTGTCAATGCTGCTTCGAACAATGGTGAAGAAGAACTTGAAAAGTTGGGAGGATTATTTGCCACATGTGGAATTTGCTTATAACATGGCAGTACACTCTACCACTAACTTGTGTCATTTTGAAATTGTATATGGTTTCAAACCTATTTGTCCAATCAATTTTTTGCCCCTTTCATTACAGGAGAGAACCAACATGGAAGCTTCCAAGCATGCTGTATTTGTTAAGAAAATACATGAGAAGACAAAGGAAGCAATTGAACTAAAGGCTAAACGCAAGGTTGTAAGAATGATTAAACATAGGAAGAAAGTAATATTTGAGACAGGGGATTTGGTGTGGATACATTTGAGCAATGATCGCTTTCCTGATAAGTGCAAATCCAAATTGATGCCACGAGGAGATGGACCATTTTGTGTTCTTGCAAAAATCAATGATAATGCGTACAAGATAGATCTCTCAGAAAGCTATGGTGTGAGTACTACCTTCAATGTTGCTGATTTATTGCCATTCATAAGTGAAGACACCGTAGAGTCGAGGACGACTCATTTTCAAGAGGGGGAGAATGATATGACCACGCCAGCAACCAACATGTTACAACCCCCAAAACAAATAACACCATCTCAAGTATCACCTACTTCGACACTAGCCCAAGCCATTGATGGCCAGATCACACATAGTCAAGCAAAGAAGTTACAAAAAGAGGTTCACCCAAGTGGAGTACAAGAACATGCAAGGAGATGACTACAGGGAAGACCATACTTGCGAATCACATAACTTTTGATTCCTAGAAGATATTGAGGTGAATGAGCACTTTTTGGAAATCTTATCGAGTCTAGTTTTCAATGCCACCAGGGACAACCAGTTTGGAATTTCCATTATTGAGATCCGACCAGATTAGTGAATATTAGTCAGAAGATTGACAGCCTATCAGACGTTCAAATTTCCATTCAAAATTGCATTAATGTACAATATTTAGTGCCACATAATGCACATGGAGTGAAAGGTAATCAAGTCGTTATTCCAACGCAATCAATGGCATGTCATTAGGACTTCCCAAGATAGAGTTATGACTAAAACATTAAAGACTGTGCAAAAGAGCAACAACCAGGCGGAACCACTCGGACCACTCGGGAACCACTCGAGAAAACCTGTTCCGAGGGGACCTTTCACATGGTTTATCGGTTCATCTCCATTTCGCTTTCATACCTTTCTAGGAGGGTTGTTCCTAGTATAAATATCCATGTACTCTTGAGCAAGAGGAGATTTTTGATAATTGAAAAATAGAACCCCTTCTTTAGCCGAGTGCTAACAAACTTGAGAGAAATCTCGACCTCTTTGCTCTTGTGATTTCCTTCGCGGGATTACAAAAGCTATGGCTTCATCTGCTCCCAATTGGTGCTCTTACTCCCTTCAAGGTTTTTCCTTGATTTATTATAGGTTGTGTTGGTTGGTTCTTCAGAGTGTGGTTGGGTGAATCCTCAATTCAGGTTGCCAGTAAAAGACGGTGGTTGTCTTCGAGTTTTATTTGCCAGGTTGCACTAGTTATCGCTGCTTGTAGTAAGTTATCCGGCTTTTATACACCTAGGTATTTTGTGATTGATCCTACGACATGAAGATCGGACATTCTGCCATATCACATGTGTTGGGGGAATAAGTTTTCCCTTAAACAGTGGCCAAATGACGTCAGCCTCCGTACGCCTTGGGCCTGGATCCTGACACCGCTGAAGCATGAAGTCGAAGCAGATCCCTCCTACCGAAGTTATTTCCATGCAACAGCTAGACCAAGTCTCCGGGATCCATTCGAAGCCTACCTGAGTTAGCCTCCGGGCTCCCTTTAGAGCCCTCCGGAGTCAAGCCTCTGGGCTTCCTTCAGAGTTAGCCTCTCGGCTCCCTTCAGAGCCCTCCAGAGTCAAGCCTCCAGGCTTCCTTCAGAATTAGCCTCCGGGCTCCCTTCGGAGCCCTCCGGAGTCAAGCCTCCGGGCTTCCTTCGAGGTTCTCCAGAGCCAACCTCCAGACCCCCTCCGGTCCCTTTCGAAGCTAAGCCTTCGGGAGTCCATTCGGAGTTCAGTTCGGAGCGTACTTCGAAGTCCACCTTGAAGTGCCCTTCGAAGCCGTTGACGTAGTCTCCGCATGAAGAGCTCTAGTCACTACTTCGAACCAGGAAAATATCTCGACTCCACTGCAGTGCAAAGCCATACCGGGGTCCCCACTGCCCCTGGTATGTCGTTTAGTTGTTCAGAGGTGGCGTCTATCTGACACATCAGTAAAGCTGTAAAGTTGTTTCTGTAGTAGTCTAGTCTTTTTTCCCTTCTCGCCCCTATAAGGCCAATGACATGTAGAGGCCATTTAGGTATTTTCCTTTGGCTTGCGTGCCTATAAAAGCAGGGCCATGCCCTTGTAATAGCCAGATACATTAGATCCAACAGAGGCAAAACTATGCCAAATCCATAATAGACTGGACGTAGGGCTATTATCCCTTCAGGGAGGCCTGAACTAGTATAAATCCTTTCTCCCTCTGAGAGAACCATTCGAGGTTCATTCTATACACTATACACTCAGAAACCTATTATAGATAATGCAATTGCTACAACAGTTGGCACCGTCCGTGGGGAACTTAGTACTAAAAGCTAAGTTCTTTGCCACTGCTTGTATCTCGAAGTGAGCTTCAGGTGGGATCTTCGAAGTCCTAGGACTCCGCGCACCCTTCAGCAAGGGGCTTCGAGTGAAGCTAAAAGGCTTTCTTCGCCTTCTGCCACTCCCCGTGCCTCAGAGTGCATCCTTCGGCAAGGGGCTCCAGATGCGCATCAAAGGTCTCCGAAGCCCAAGGGGCTACGAGGCAAGCTCTTCAATCACGCAAAGTCGCTCAGTCTCCAGACCATGTCGAGCTTCCAAAGGTATGAACACCAGCCGAAGCCTCGCTTAGCCCCTTTTTTAATACCAAAGCCTCGCTTCAACCTTTCAATACTGAAGCCTTGCTTCGCCTTATGTAAATATGGGAGCCTTGCTTCACTTCGTTTAATGTTGAAACTCTACTTCATTTAATGATTGTCGAAGCCTTGATTCCTTTTTGTTAAAAACCAAAGATCTGTTGTGTCCTTATCAAGATCCGAAATCAAGGCCTCGTTATTTTAAGAATCGAGGTTACCACTTTGTATTGATAAGGACCAAAGCACTACTTCGAAGTCTATTTGAAACCGGACTCAACATCCGAAGGCTACACAGCGCCTCTAGGCCCGTAGCAGTAACATGAGGGACTCCGGGCCACCGGCCCAATGCATCCAGGGACTCCGGGTTTCGTACCCGAAGTATCCTAGGGTCGAAGGTGACCCAGAGTCAAAGGTGGCTCACATTATCAAAGGTTCGGTGAATCTACACCACCCATTCCATTCTCATTACATAATCAAGCTCAGAAACCTTGCTTCACTATCAAAAAATGCTCCAAAGCCTTGTGTTGGGGGAAAATATCTCATCTTCGGGGTTATTGCCGAACAACATAAAGGCAGACAGCAGATTCGAAGGTTCCCAGACGATCAACTTCGAAGATACTCGGAACCAAGTTCGAAGTACGAAGATAGGTATTGGTTCGGAGTATATCTTCGAACTAAGGCCCTCCAAGATTTTTTCTGCCAGCTAAGATGGAAGACTTATCTTCTTTCTCATTAGATTAGTCTTTTACCATTTTAGCCCTATTAAGGGAACCGAATAGTTTCCACTATGTCGGTTGTAATAGAGGGGTAAATAGGTCTTTTCCTTAATGTTTGGGTCTATAAATACCCCCCATTTCACCCTGTAATAGGGACCGAATACAAGTTATTCAATACACACATTCGAACTACTCTAAGTTATTATCCTTTCGGAGGCTTAGAACAGTTCCTTTCGCAAACACTTCGTTTGTTAGTTTCTTTTCTACAGAAACCTGTTAGCGTAATCTTTTACGCCAACAGTTGGCGCCGTCCGTGGGGAACCTAGTCCAAAAAACTTCGTTCTCTACCAATTTCTTACATCATGCCTCCTAAGCGGAGCGCACCCCGCAATCCCACTCGGAGGTCCTCTCGGATCTCCGAAGAAATACCCTTCGACACAGTTGAAGTCGGAGGTTCTTCGGCTTTCCCTCCACAAACTCCGGAAGGGGCTTCTATCCCTCGAACATACGAAGCCTCTCCGCCAACCCCTTCCATACTCCGACAGCCCGGAGTCACTTCTCCACCCTCCATCCCGATTCGAATTGATCCTACCAGTTCTCAAGACCCAGAAGGTCCTTCCGGAGGAGATGAAGATAACCTTGGGGATATGGCCACTCAAATGGCCAACCTTCAAGCTGAGGTAGCAAGGTGGCGACAAGAAGCTGCGAACAGGCTTCGCTCTCAAGCCACCCCAACTATCCCCGAAGTGCCCGAAGACGACGATCTTGGTTATCCTGAAGCCCCGGAGAACGCCTCTTACGACAATGAATCTCCATTGCATCCTGAGCTGCAGAAGGTTTGCTTTGATCCAAAGTTTAAAACTTCAAAGCTCTGTAAGTATGTCGGAGATGAAGATCCCAGAGAGTTCGTGCGTTCTTATGCCCTAGCGATTGAGGCTAGCGGCGGAGTTAGAGACACTATGGCGAAGTGCTTCCCGTTAGCTCTTCAAGGAGTGGCATAGAGATGGTTCTGGTCTTTGAAGCCAGGATCAATCAATTCTTGGTCGCAGTTGAAGAGGAAGTTTATAAGTAACTTTCAGGGCACCTTCGTGCCTCCTATGTCAACAGGAAGCCTTTTCCAGGTGAAACAGCTCCCCGGAGAAACATTGAGGCAGTACTTTAAGCGCTTCGCTCATACGAAGTCGCAAATTCGGGGGTTGTCCACATCTTCAGTGGTTGATGCGGCTCGGGAAGGCGTCAGTCATCAAGGCCTTCTGGATAAACTGCATCGGAAGAGCATCTCCTCAGTCTCACAGTTGATGTCATACTTCGAGGAGTATGCGAGGTCAGAAGAGGGTTGGCTTCGGAGGACTGCTGCTACTTCGACTGTATTGCAAGAAGTCAAAGCAGAAGTGAAGACTTCGGCACAACCGCAGGAACCAGTCTTCGAAGTGCAACATGATCGGAGAAGAGGGCAAAAGCACCCTCGCTCTGAAGTCTTGAATATTGCACCCCCACAGAAGTTTGCACCAAGAGCTCCACAGTCTACGGGGAACACATGTCACATCCTTCCATACTCCATGCCCACGTGACCCCTTGATTTCACATCCTTGAATAAAGCATGCCCACGTGACCCCTACCCCATGCCCTGAATTGATCAACTAGTTGACTCCACTGCAGGTTCGGAGTTATTAAGCTTCCTTGACGCGTATTCTGGTTATCATCAAATATGGTTGAAGCGCGAAGATGAAATCAAGACAAGCTTTGTAACTCCTTCGGGAGTCTTCTGCTATGTAAGAATGCCCTTCGGCCTAAGAAATGCCGAGGCTACTTTTTCAAGAAATGCCCTTTGTGGAAGCCATTTAGCCCCTAGAGCTCTGGCAGGAAAAACACTTCGCCAGGGGCTTTATTGGCCCACAATAACAGCTGATGCGGAGAGCTTGGTCTGCACATGTCAAGGATGCCAGTGGATGGGTCGACGGAGTCATCGCCCACCAACAGCTCTTCAAGTCATTGCTCCGGTATGGCCTATGGCTAGATGGGGTATGGATTTAATTGGCCCCTTTCCGTTAGCAAAGGGAAATATGAAGTTCGCAGTGGTAGCTATTGAATATTTTTCTAAGTGGGTGGAAGCAGAACCCTTAACAGCTATCACTTCGAACAATGTACAGAAATTCTTCTGGAAGAACATTATTTGCCGGTTCGGAGTTCCTAGATACCTCACAGTTGATAATGGAACACAGTTCGACGCAGAACCCTTCAGGAAGTTTTGCGAAGACCTAGGCATTCAGCTTTGTTTTGCTGCAGTGAGGCATCCTCAGTCAAATGGAGCCGTAGATCGAGCCAACGGAAATATTTTATCAGGGCTAAATCGAAGAATAGTAGGATTAGCAAAGGGACTGTGGACCGAAGAGCTTCCAAAGATTCTATGGTCCATTCGTACTACGCAAACAAGGTCCACAGGTTTTACTCTGTTCAGACTACTATTCGGAGATGAAGCTATTACTCCAACGGAGCTCAAAGGGGGATCATTTCGCAGCACCGAACCGGATATTGAAGAAGAAAGACAAGCTTCGTTACATTTGTCAGAAGAAACAAGACTTCGGGCTGTAGCTAATTTATCAAAGTATCATCAGCAAACGAAGACTTGGTATGACCCGAAGGTTAAGCTCAACGAGTTAAGGCCGGGTCATCTTGTTCTACGAAGCATTATAGCACCAGGCAAGTTAGGCAATAAATGGGAAGGTCCATACCTAATTGTCCGCTCAGGGCGCCCTGGTTCATTTAAATTATCTAATTTAGAAGGTGAAGAGTTAGCACATACTTGGCATGCGGAGCACCTAAAGCGATACTTCGCATAAGGGCTCCTTGTAATTCGCTTGTAATCACCTCTAAATTAATAAAGCATATGACCCTGATAGTTGCCTTCCCCTCATAGACTTCCAGCTTCTGAGTGGACGCACTGGAACCGCGGGGTCGACCGAGAGGGAAGTGTCATTAAGCTGGGTTGTATTTTCGGACTCCGACGTGGGGCCTGACATAATCCGGAGCCCAGGCCACTGGCTTGTAGGCATCCGTAAAAGAGCCCAAAACCACACTCTACGGAGTCCAAGCCATTGGCTGGTAGACTTCCGTAAAAAGAGCCGAAGGTGGCCAAAATCTACGGAGTCCAAGCTGCAGCTTGCAGACTTCCGTAAAAAGAGCCGAAGGTGGCCAAAATCTGCGAAGTCCAAGCTATTGGCTGGTAGACTTCTGCAAAAGCCGAAGGTGGCTAAATTATACGGAGTCCAAGCCATTGGCTGGTAGACATCCGTAAAAAGAGTCCAAAGAGACCATTGCAAACTCCAAACCATTGGTTCGTCAGAGATCGCAAAAAACAAGCCGAAGGTGGCTAAAGCAAAACAACATTTGAGCCATGAGCTTCGAATGTCTGTTAACATAGTCCAAAGTGACAAATTTTTTAAAGACACTAAAGTGTCCTGGAAGTTATCTCAAGTGATTTCTTTCATAAAACAAAGGTACTAAGCTACAATTCTTCCGACTACAAAAAGTCGAAGACATTTCATAAGATTTCAAAAGATCTTTAAATGACAGAGGGGCTCCGAACCCCCAAAAAATTGTACTCCGAAGTTTTTTCTTTGCGCATAACCATCTTTGAATACATTTCGAAGTTGCTTATACACAAAGAGGGGCTAGTAAATATGGAGACAATTTTAAATCGGCATTCATTATTGAAATAAACGTGTTTACAGATTACACTATGAAAAATTGGTATCTATACCAAGAAGGAATCGGAGACCTCTTCGGTCCCGAGAGCTAGGGGTGGAACGACTGGTTCCAACGTCGGAAGTCCTAAGAACTTTACGTTTAACTCTCTTCCTCCCTTTCGAAGCTCTAAAATCCTTCTGCTCTTGTTGAAGCTCGGCCCAAGTTCGAAGCCGCTCGGGGCTTCTTTCCCAGCTTCTAAGATCTTCAGATCTTTTATTTCGAGCTTCACCTTCGTCTTCAGACCAATTAGTGTCTTCAGAAGACGAGGTGTTTGCGTCAACTTTTTTATCTTCCTCTTTAATATAAGACAATACGTCTTTGATTACTTCGGGCGCAATTACGCCGGAGTCATCCCGAGGAATAAGAAATCGAGGACGCTTATAACTCTTTAGAAGTTTGAAAGTGTTCCACAATGAGCGAAGTTCGTTGTTAAGCTCTAACACTTCGATATCTTCCATAAGAGGCAAAGCCTAAAAATATGACAAACAAGATTTTCATTGATAAATGTTTACAAGCATAAAGCTTTACATGGTTAAAAATCCTAAAATATTCCTAAACCTGCGGGTTCGAAGGAGGTTGACTGCTCGAAGCTTGAGTCCGAGCGTGCTTCTGGCGTTGGCCTTCGTCGATCCAAGCCTTGATCGCAGAACGACCTTCGGCTCTCCAGGAGGTTTGGAAGGCTCGCCAAGCAGCAGCCACACCTTCGGAAGGTTTGAGAAGTCGCTCGTCGTCGAAGGTGATTGGACCTCCTCCTGCGTCCGGAGTTATTGATCGGCCCAGATCTTCGTAATAGCGAAGTAGACCAACAGCAGACACTTGTCCGGAGAGTTCTCCGTATCTAATGCCCGCCGTCTTCATCTGCTTCGCTACCCCTTGGATCCTTTTTAACCGACGCAGAAGAGTGATGTTATCATCAGAAGGAAATATCCCGGTAGTACCAAAGTACTCTAGGACATCTAACAACTGACTCATAACCTCTGCAGCCACCTTCTCAGACTTCAACTTGTCTTCGTTCAGCGCATCCTTCGTCGAAGTGACTTCGTCCAAAACCCCAGAAAGCCTAGCATTTTCAGTGGTCAAAGTGTTCTTCTGGTTTAGCAGTTGGCTAGCTTCTTCTTCGAGTCGGACAAGCTTGGACCCCGTAGTAGCGTGCTCCGCCCGCAGTTTTTCAACCTCTGCTCTAAGCACAATCCTTTCTGCTTCGAGCTCTTTCTTCGCAGCTTCCAAGCTTTGCCTGGCCCTTCGCTCTGTTGATATTATATTGTCCATTTGAGCCACTCGACTTTCGGAGATATTAAAATTCCTTTGAAGAGCACTATTTTCTTCCCGAAGCCGAGCGATTTCTTCGTCATTGCATATATTTGCAGCTCGGGCCAAGACAGTTTGCTGTTAAAATAAAAAAACTAAAGTAAATATTTATTCGAAGATGAATTCTATAATATTTCGCAGTTACTTCGTACCTGGTAGGCTGCACGTTCAATAACGGCATTAAGCTCCGTCCTGTCAGCTTTGCTCAGGATGGCCACTAATTTGGTCTCCCCTATGTCACGGCTAGCTCGATCCAAAGGTTCGAGCAAAGTCCGAAGACCAGTTGTTTGCCCTAAGAAAGGAGCCAGCAAGGGGAGCATGCTTATTGCCTGTTGGTCATCTTCGTTTAACGAAGGACCGGAGCTTTGGCCTATAATCTTCGGAGCCATTGGAGATTGACCCTCCCCAGAAGATTGACTCTCGTCTGTTGAATCAGCCGGAGTTGATTCGGAGCTTATAGCAGGCAGGGGCTCTATATGTCTTTTGCCTCTTCCAGGTCCCTTTTGAGTAACTCTTTGGGCTGGCTCCGAAGTCGTCGAAGGTCCAGGAATTATTTCCTCTTGACGGACTTCTTCCATAGGAGTGGACTCTATAAAATAATGAAAAGTATTATACATTGTATAAATACTCAAAATAATCATGAAAAAGTTATTCGAAGTCTACCTTCGACATTTTGCAGAGGAGTCATCGTCGGACTGTTTGGTGGATCGAAGGCTAATTCTTCATCCGAATCAGCCGTTAAGTCTTGGACTGCAGGAGCATCGTCCTGGGCAGTCCTCGTTGCTTCTTTGGGAATCGAAGCTATAGTGACTTCGACCCCACTCTCATTCACAGGAACTTCGTCCTGAGTTACATCTTCCTGAACTACCGAAGTCCTTGGTTGATCAACATTATCTTCGGACTCCAGTACGTTCGCAGATACTTCAGCTTGTGCAGTCCTTTGAGTTTCATTTTCTTCCATTAGACGCACAAGCAATCTTCCTTCATCCTCATGGGAGTCGGAAACTGAAGCTCTTGAGCTCGAAGGTGCAAGATTTTTTGGCTTCCGAGCCACTTTCTTCACTGGAGTTTTTGCTGAGCTCGAAGTCCCAGCTTCGGCTTTCCTCTTCTTAGGTCCTTTCTCCGAAGGCACCCAATCCATCAGAGGGGGAGGAGTGAGTTCCAGCATTCCCCATACTCTGTTAAACCTTTCCCAACTCCCGACCAATTTAATTCGCCATTCTTTTTCAGTCGGAGTTGGGGCACCCAAAATCTTCTCCGAAGCCCTCACAATTTGCTCTGAAGTAATAGGGGCTGAAGAAGCTAAAAAATAAATCAAATTAGCTTTTCTTCGAAGTAAATATGTATGATGCATGTTGGTTTCGAAGTTACCTGCAGGGCTCGAAGTTAAGTTGATCTTGCGGAGACCGCCTTCTGAAGTATCCTCGAAGACGATAGGCCAGTTGGCCATCAGCGGAGGAATTTGCAGTCCGAGGAATTCTTCGGCTAAGTCCCGCATGCTTAACCTTCGGCTAATTTTCTGAAGCAGGTTAAGACGAGCTTCGAGCTGGCCTTCGTTGGGCTGTACTAAGGCTTCTTTCCGGAATTGAATTTCTTTAAGGGGCCCAGCCAGAGGACTGCTCGCTCCAACTTCGGCATAGAACCATCTCAGAACCCAATCAGTGTACCATCTAGCATTGATGGCCTTAGCAGGAAATTGCAGGGCATATTCGTCCCGGAGCCTAAAATTAATGCTTCCGAAGGCAACCACTACCTTTTCACCTCCGGAACCTACGAAGGTTTTAGGTTGACATGAAGCCCTATGTAATGCAGCAAAGATCTCTGCTCTCCCCTCACATCCTTCGGCTCTCAATGCCCATTCGAAGATAGCCAGTCTAGCTACTGTGTTCGGAGATAATTGGGGGAGGGTGACATGAAATAGATCGAGTACCTCCGCCAGAAAGTCTACAGCAGGAAGGCCCAAGCCAGCATCGAAGAAGGCTTCGAATACAACCACTTCTCCAGGCCTCGGTGACGGAATGAGCTCTTTTCCGGGCTTGCGAATCATTGTTCCGGTACTGATTTTCCCTTCCACTGCTATTGCTAGTGATTCCCTCTTGCAGGTAGAAGACCCCAGTTGAAAAGACTGGTCCAGATACTTCGTCGACGGCGGGCACAGACCTTGGTCATCGGCGATTTGGGGATTTCTCCCCCCTGCCGCCATGGATGTCACCGCCGGCATCGGAGGTGTCGCCGCTAACGTTGCCGCCGCTGCTGCTGCGGCCGCCTGCTGCCGGGCCAAGGCTGACGGAGGTGCAGATCCTTTAGTCTTCACCATCGCGACCGCCGGATTGTTCTGAGGAAATGGAGGCTAGGGCTCAAGAACTCAAAGGGCTAAAAAGCTTTGATTGCGAGAATGCGGTGAAAAGGTAACCGGGTAACTTCTAGGCCTTCTATTTATAGCCTAGATTTCGCTTTTTTACCGTTAGTTCGTGTCGCTTCGCATTCCTGCCGTTATTTTTCCCCGAGATTAACGCTTACTACAGTTTCCGTTGGAAACAGAAACTTAGGCTATTTTCTCTAAGTGTAAAAGACTTTCGAACTTCTTGAGTCGGTTCTAAGATAGTTCGAAAAGCAATTACCTTAAGACTGATTCGAAGTTCATATCTTCGCACATTTCGGAGATAAAATAAAAACCAATAACCCCTATGTTTGGTTATCTTTTCCTTCCGTATACTGCTCTCCTAACATTACAGGTCAAACGGAGAAGCGTATTCGAGGGGCTACTGTTGGGGGAAAATATCTCATCTTCGGGGTTATTGCCGAACAACATAAAGGCAGACAGCAGATTCGAAGGTTCCCAGACGATCAACTTCGAAGATACCCGGAACCAAGTTCGAAGTACGAAGATAGGTATTGGTTCGGAGTATATCTTCGAACTAAGGCCCTCCAAGATTTTTTCTGCCAGCTAAGATGGAAGACTTATCTTCTTTCTCATTAGATTAGTCTTTTACCATTTTAGCCCTATTAAGGGAACCGAATAGTTTCCACTATGTCGGTTGTAATAGAGGGGTAAATAGGTCTTTTCCTTAATGTTTGGGTCTATAAATACCCCCCATTTCACCCTGTAATAGGGACCGAATACAAGTTATTCAATACACACATTTGAACTACTCTAAGTTATTATCCTTTCGGAGGCTTAGAACAGTTCCTTTCGCAAACACTTCGTTTGTTAGTTTCTTTTCTACAGAAACCTGTTAGCGTAATCTTTTACGCCAACACCTTGGTTCACGTGTCAAAATCTAATCTAAGGTTTAAGCATGCCGAAGTCATGCTTCACCTAAAATCTAAATGCATTTCGGAGCCTTGCTCGCGCATATTATCAAAATCCAAGCATGACGGAGCATGCTTCACTTAATTTGAGTACGCTGAAGCCTTGCTTCGCTTCAAATTAATGCGTTTGAAGCCCTAAGAGGACTTAGGTTGACGCGATATAAGTGTCTGAAGCTGCCAAAAGGCGCACCCCTTTGCATTCTTAATTGCTCGCACCAAGCAACGACTAAGTCCCTAGCTGCCACACGCAAGGGGGGCCGAGGTATGTATGCAAAGTGTGCGAATGAAATGCGCAGTACGAGCATGACAAGCTAAATGTTTGAAACAATCAACTCATGCGAAGCATGCAAACGAAGTATGAAAATATAATAAATCTCATTCATTGAATGATAATTGCAAAGTATGTTACAAATACACCTCGAAAACAAAATTACGAGTAGTATATATCTAAGCCTAAGAAAAAGCAAGCTCGAGGCCCCGACATGTTCAACCCTTGCTTGCTCTTCTTCCGGGCAGGGCCCCCTTGGCTGGACGAAGCCCCGTCAGAGCCTAATCTCCCATGGCCAGACCGCCCACACTCTGAAGCCCATAGACCTCGCCTTTTGCCTTGTAGGTTTGACCAAGTCTGGGATGCAGGCGGTGCCGTATCGAAGGTAGAAAAGTCTAGGGCTTCGTCGCTTTATAAAGTCATACCCAAAGACTATACCCCCTCGCCGCTTAAGCCTACTTCAAAACAACTTAAGTCTGGCGAGGATGAAGAACTCCGAAGAGGCTCTGTCTTCGCGGTAGCCAGCAGCTCCTGGGCTACTTCGTAAATGGTTTCGCCCCTAGGGCCCCTTGGAAGCTTCCACCAAGGGGGCCTTCGAACCTAGCTACTTCGAGCACCACCCAAAGCTGTCAAAGCTCCTCAGAGTCCTCAAGTACTTCGAATTCAACATCTAAAGGTTGAGCCTGGGAAGGTATAAAGTACCCCCACATTTATATTAATAAGTTGATGAGTTTTTTACAAGCCTACAGCTAAGAATTACAAAGAGCCTAAGGAGGTCTACACCTTCGGAGGCAGAGGCTTCAATGTCGAAGGCTGAGCTAGCGAGGCTTGTGCCCTGGCTCGGCGAAGGCGGGAGAGCCGTTGGAGGTCGAGGACTACATCGCAGCCTTGGGCCTTCCAAGGTTCCTGAAGACAGCGCCACGCTCCTCGGACATCCGAAGGCGGTGAAACCAAGTGCTGGCCTGCGAAGGCCACCGGAGTCACCGAGGTTGCCACCTCTAGGTGGTTGCACCCCGCATCGTGAAGCATCTACAACACTCCTTGGCCCGCCACTCGGCCAGCCATCAGAGCAAAGCCCTTCATTGATGTCTCCACTGTCACAGCAACAGTCCACAGGAACTCGAGGCATTCCCCGATTGGGTCTTGAGGGTTGAAGTCCGGGGCCTAGCACTCAGTACCCAATTGATCGAGGACTGTAGTCAAGCTCGAGGTGGCCTCGTCGACCCCTTAGACCACGAAGTTCTCCAGACAGTGGTCGGCTGCACGAAGTTCAGAGCACTCCGCTGCCAGCTTCGCCCTGTCCTCCTCCGAAGCCCAAAGTGCCTCTCAAAGCTTTTCAGTCTCCGTGGCCAAAGCTTCCCTCGCCTTGACTGCCTTGGACCTCGCCACCTCTACTGCTGCTTCGGCCTGCCTTTGCCTCTCGGCTCCCTCTGAGGCCTCGCGCTGAAGGGTGTCCCTCTCCTCCGCTAGGTCAGCCATCTGATGGTCCGCGGAGACTACTGCTGCTGCATTCAGCGTGAAGGCCTAAAAAGGTTCAAGAAAATCCTAAGTATTGAGTAAAAAAGCAAGTATGACTCGAAGATCGTGTGAGGCTTCGCTTACCTGGACGATGGCTTCGTGGGCATTTGCGAAGAGGTCTAAGGGGCTCGAGTGGCTAAGCTGCGCCACCAAGCCCCCTTCCCCTATTGCAGTGCAGCCTTTGTTGAATGCGTGGATGGCTGCCTCCATCATGGGTCCCCTCGGTTGTAGGGGCCAAACCATCTCCGTCACAGACTCCTCTGGTGCAGGCTCCTGTGGAGCCAGGCTCCGGTCCACTACCTCGACATTTTCTTTGGCCTCCTCCCGAAAGACCCCTTCGCCACGGCCGTCCGCCCATCCTCTTCGGACGAAGTGCTCTCAGACTCCGAGCTGCTGCTGCTCCCACTGCTGCCGGAGGTCCCTATGAGCCTCGGCACGGCAGGCCTCATGCTACCATCAGCATCTGCAAAAAAGTACATGTCAATATTCATTAATGTTAAAAGAAGAGTGATCAAGTGTTTACTTTCGTTGGAGGAGATGTCTTCGAAGGAGGTGGGAGGGATGTGTGCTCCCCAATCCCTTCACTACGCTGGCTAAGCCCCAGCCCCCGCGCCCGATGGAGTCGTTGTTACAGCCTCCGCCGCCACCACTTCGGTCATCGCCGCCGGAGCATCTGCTAGCTCCGCTTCAACACCAAGGCTCACGACGTTGGCTCCTCCATAGCAGGGGCTTTGTCCGCTGGGAGCTCCGAACAAACCCTAGAGTCTTTGGGTTCTTCATCATCCACCTTCTTCCTCTTGGAGCCACTCGCCGAGGGTGTTGGGCTGGTGAAGTCTGGAAGCGCTTGGACCCCCTCGATGCCGAGCCAGGTCCATACTCTGTTCCAACGCTCCCGGTCCCCACCAGAGCGAGCCTCCAAGCCTACTCCTCAGGTGTCGGAGCCCCAATGACGCGCTCCACTGCAATGACTGCCTCCTCCAAAGCCCGTACTTCACGAGCAGCTTCAACAAAGTTTCAAGTTAGCACAAGTTATTTCTATGAAGTACGAAGATGAAGAAATCGAAGTCTTACCAAGGCGCTCCGCCGACACCTTGCTTGGTCCCTCCGAGTCCGAAGGTTCGGAAAGACCCTCCAGCCAAGAGAGCGTGAGGGGGCTGAGCAGAAGGGTGATGAACTCTTCCGCGAGGTCCCTCATGCTCATCCTTGAAGCCACCCTCCGCAGGAGCAAGATTCTTGACCAGAGAACGTTGGGGCTCGTCTGCACCAGCCTTCACATCGGTAAGAGATGAGTGCATTGGTACTCCGAAGGGGGGAGTTCGCGCCTACCGAAGCATAGAACCACTCCTGGTCCCACTTCGAGTACCATTTGTTGTTGACGGTCGTCACTGGGAAATCGTCTTGATACTCCTTCTAGAGCTGGAAGTTGGTGCTCTTGAAGGCCAAGGCCCTCTTGACACGGTCTTCCCCCTCCATTCACTTCGACTGGTAGTTCGTGTCGTGAAGGGCGACGAAGACGTCCATGTGCCCCTTGCAGCCTTCGGCCCTCATGGCCCACTCAAAAATAGTCAGCCTCACCATGACATTTGGAGATAGATGAGGAAGCTCGAAGTTGTACGCCTTCTGTACTTCACTCAACATGTCCACTGCTGGTAGCCAGAGGCCTGCCTCGAAGAATGCTTCAAAAAGCACGACCTCATCAGCCCGAGGCCTTGGTATGGCATCTGACTTCGCAGGCACCCGGAGCTGGATCTCCTCTGAAATCTTCCCCTCGCAAACTCTTCGAACATACTCCTCCGTTGAGGCCGATGCCCTCATCTCCAGAGTCTGCTCAAACTTGTCTGACGGTGATCGAAGGTCCCTCAGCCCCAAGCGCCTTGTTGCAGGCTTCACCGCCGCCACCGCCGCCTACGCTTGAGTGGAGCTCGAACTTGCGTCCAGGGCCAAGGCCTTCTTCGATGCAACCTTCTTTGGCATCTTGCGAGGCTTCGGCATGAAGGACGCTAAGAAGCTACGAAGCCAGCATCGCGCGAAGCTAAAGGTGGAGAGAGGAAGGTGAAGGATGCTAGGAGTTGGAGTAGGAAGCAAATGAGAGTGTGTGGTGGAGTCGTGGCGTGGTAAACCCTTTTTATAGATGGTAAAAATCCCGACGGTTCTTGCGTCGAAGTCTTTTTTCACTAGCCGCCTCGGCCTCTCAGTCTATGATAGGTGGGCCCGAGGCAAAGATGAAGCGAACCGTCGTGCCCCCCGCTCTACAACGGTCAATTTTATAACCGTTGCAGGGTTGCTTGTTCTCCCCGAGGTCACCCCATCAGTCGGAGTAGGCATTTATTACCTGCACAAGTCGAAGCCCCCTTCGGTCCAAGCTTCGAAGGCCTATCTTCTCTGAAGTTACCTTTTTACTCTGAGTCATTTGTCCAGAGGTGCACATACCCCTTTGCTCCGAAGGGCTGTGGGCGAGGGGCTACTGTTGGGGGAATATGTTTTCCCTTAAACATGGACCAAATGACATCAGCCTCCGTAGGCCTCGGGCCCGGAGCCTGACACCGCCGAAGCATGAAGTCGAAGCATATCCCTCCTACCAAAGTTATTTCCAAGAAGTAGCTAGACCAAGTCTCCGGGCTCCATTTGAAGCCTGCAAGAGTTAGCCTCCTGGCTCCCTTTGGATCCCTCCGGAGTCAAGCCTCCGGGCTTCCTTTGGAGTTAGCCTTCGGGCTCTCTTCGGAGCCCTCCGGAGTCCAGCCTCTGGGCTTCCTTTGGAGTTAGCCTCCGGGCTCTCTTCGGAGCCCTCCGGAGTCCAGCCTCCGGGCTTCCTTCAGAGTTAGCCTCCGGGCTCCCTTCGGAGCCCTCCAGAGTCAAGCCTCCGGTCTTCCTTCGGGGTTCTCCAGAGCCAGCCTCTGGACCCCCTCTAGTCCCTTTCAAAGCTAAGCCTCCGGGAGTCCATTCGGAGTTCAGTTCGGAGCGTACTTCGAAGTCCACCTCGAAGTGCCCTTTGAAGCCGTTGACGCAGTCTCCGCCCGAAGTTCTCCGGCCACAACTTCGAACCAGGAAAATATATCGACTCCACTACATTGCAAAGCCATATCGGGGTCCCCACTTCCCCTGGTATGTCGTTTATCTATTCAGAGGTGGCGTCTATCTGACACGTCTGTAAAGCTGTTTGTGCAGTAGTCTAGTCTTTTTTCCCTTCTTGCCCTTATAAGGCCTATGACATGTAGAGGTCATTTAGGTCTTTTACTTTGGCTTGCGTGTCTATAAAAGCAGGGCCATGCCCTTGTAATAGCCATATCCATTAGATACAACAGAGGCAAAAGTATGCCAAATCCACAATAGACTGGACGTAGGGCTATTATCCCTTCAGGGAGGCCTGAACCAGTATAAATCCTTTCTCCCTCTAAGAGAACCCTTCGAGGTTCATTCTATACACTATACACTCAGAAACCTGTTGTAGCTAATGCAATTGCTACAACAACATGCGAATCAAGAACACAAGCAAGAACACGAAAACACAATCTCACAAACAGATGAAATATCGATTTCTTAGGTGGGGTTCTACAATATGACGAACATCAGAGTTGAATCTGCAAGGCAGTTCAAAATTAAGCAAAACCCAACACTAATTTATGATGGTTACAGAGTATTAATACCTAGGGTTTGTGGAAAGTCATTCCTAAATTTGGGCTTAAGGCCCCAAACGGATACAAGGCCCAAAGTGGCCCAAAACGGTGATGCAACACCTGATGATTTGTTCGGACGATGCAGAACGTTTCATGATGAATCAATACTCAGCACTAAATCCATTGGAAATATATCTTCGTTGTCTTTCCAAGTCCTTAAAGAACTCCTCAATCCGCCTCCGTACGATAAAGTTATGCCCATTTTAATGAAGGGTGCTCTACTGAATCCGAACCGAATTCATAGTTTGAAGTGGAATCCGAATTGGATTGTTGTGACGCCTCTCCCTCTCATGTTTGGTCTATAAGTGCTTCTCCCATGTTCCTCAGAGTCAAAATATCACCCATAAGTAGCATCCCATCCATATCCATATCATTATGTAAAGTAAGAAATGAACGTACCTCGTAATTAAACTTTCGGGCAAGGGAGCGATTGATTAGTTCAAGAATGATAGAGTGTTGGATGTCTTTATCATTGTTACCGATGTCCTCATCACCGATGCTAGCTTTCAGACCGATAAAGATGATTCTCGATTGCAATCTAGTTTTGTGTTCTGCCTCAATGGAAACAGTGGTCGATTCTATAACAAAAGCTGAGTATATTGCTGCTTCATAAGTTGCAAAGGAGGTCATTTGGATCAGAAAGTTTGTTTCTGAGCTGGGTGTTGTTCCTAGTGTGTCCAGTCCAATGGACCTCTATTGTGACAATAATGGTGCCATTGCGCAAGACAAGGAGCCTAGATCACACCAGAAGTCCAAACATATATTTCGGCGATATCACCTAATCTGCGAGATCATTGAGAGAGGTGATGTGAATATTTTCAAGATGCACACGGATTCAGACATAGCAGATCCGTTGACAAAACCTCTTCCACAACCCAAGCATGAGGCACAACTGAGTTCCATGGGTATTAGATACTTGCGTGAGTGAGTCATGTGTATGTGGAAGATGTTGGTAGTGTCTATGCTAATATAGGAGGATAATTATTATCTTGTTTCTTGAATAAATGTCATTTACATTTAATTAATGAGTTGATGACTTGTTATGTGATACTATTTGTTTTATGACGGTATTGTTCAAAATGATCCCTGATCTTGTCATCATGTGGGACAGTGATGATACATAGATTAGCACATCCAACTGATTGATGATCATGTTTCATAGATCATAGACATAGAGATATCAAATTAGTGATGTGGACACATATTGGAGAACATGGTAATGGACCCAATGGGTACGGGGGAGCCTGATCTTTCGATGAGAGATGGAGGATGTGGTGAATTTGGTTGAGGCCGATGTTGGCTGCCCGACTACCACAACCAAGATGGTGTGGCGCCTTGAGCGACAAGTACATTGTCTCCTGATAACTACGATTTGGGGGTGGAGATCGACGTTGTGCTACCCGACTACAACAACCATAAGGATACTGCATCTTAGCGATAGTTACACTGACTCCGGTTGTTGCTGCTCTTGCGGTACCAAGAATAGCCTTGAACCTACAAGCAATCGAAGAATAAGCAAGAACAAGATGACAAGCAAACACTCACGGATCTGATAGAAGTTGTAGTTTTGATTCAAGTAATTGGGCGGTCAAACCGACACGCGCATTTACAAGGAAGTAGCAGCAGCTAACTTACATCAAACAAAACCCGAGTTCTTTTT
>JAAALK010000283.1:11022549-11040266 GCA_019279435.1 Zizania palustris | reverse complement strand
CAATGGCACCAGTTTGATGCAGAGCCCTTCAGGAAGTTTTGCGAAGATCTTGGCATACAAATATGCTTCGCTGCAGTGCGCCATCCTCAGTCTAACGGAGCTGTAGAAAGAGCCAATGGTAATATCTTGCCAGGGTTGAATCAAAGAATAGTAGGGTTGGCAAAAGGGTTGTGGGCCGAAGAGCTCCCAAAGATTTTATGGTCCATTCGGACCACTAAAACAAGGTCCACAGGTTTCACTCCTTTCAGACTATTATTCGGAGATGAAGCTATGACGCCAACAGAGCTTAAAGGAGGATCTCTTCGCAGCACCGAACTGGAAATAGAAGTAGAAAGGAAAACTTCGCTTGATTTAACAGAAGAAACAAGACTTCGAGCCGTTGCCAATTTGTCAAAGTATCAGCAGCAGACGAAGACTTGGTTTAACCCGAAGGTTAAGCTTAATGATCTTAAGCCGGGTCATCTAGTTTTGTGAAGCATTATAGCACCAGGGAAATTAGGAAATAAGTGGGAAGGTCCATACATTATTCTCCGCTCAGGACACCCTGGTTCTTTTAAGTTAGCTAATTTAGAAGGCGAAGAATTAAAGCATGCCTGGCATGCGGAGCACTTAAAGCGATATTTTGCATAGGGGCTCCTTGTAATCATATGTAAACACCTTCTGAATTAATAAAGCTCATGGTTCAGATAATGCCTACCTTTCAAACACTTTCTACTTCTAGTGGACGCACTGGAAGAACGAAGTTGGTTGTGAGGGAAGTGTCATTCATTTGAACCAATTTTTCGGACTTCGAACCACTGGTTCGAAGCTTTCGACGAGGTGGGAAAGTCACTAAAAAATGGATTCCAAGCCACCGGCTTGAAAGAATCCGTAAAAAGAGTCTAAGGAGACCAAATAATGTGGATTCCAAGCTCCGGCTTGAAAGCATCCATAAAAAGAGTCCAAGGAGACCATTGCGAATTCCAAACCACCTGTTTGATAGCATTCGCAAAAAGAGCCGAAGGAGGCCAAACATAACAGAATTTGAGCTGATAAGCTTCAAATATCTGTAAAAAGAGTCCAAAGTGACCAATCGTTTTGGATGCTTAAGTGTCCGGAAAATAAGTCCGAAGTGACTATTTTCAAACAAAAGGTACTAAGCTACCAGTTTTCAGACTCCAAGTAGTCGAAGACATTTTGTGAGATTTTAATTAATCTCTAAGTTGCATAGGGGCTCCGAGCCTCCAAAATTGTACTCATGTCGTTTTTCCTTGCGCCTAACCATCTTCGACCGTGCTTCGAAGTTGCTTACGCCCAAAAAGGGCTAGGAAGTAGGGAGACAATTTTTTAAAAAAAATCTTAATCTTTATCATTTGAACAGATTACATTACATTACGAAAAATCTGTGTCTATACCAAGAAGGAATCGAAGACCCCTTCGATCTCTAGAGCTACCACTAAAGTTGGAACAACTAGTCCCAGAGCCAGGAGTCCTGATAACCTTGTGTTTAATTCTTCTCCCTCCCTTTGAAGCTCGAAAATCTTTTTATTCCTGTTGAAGTTCAGCCCAAGTTCGGAGTCGCTCGGGGCTTCTCTCCCAGCTTCGAAGTTCTCCAGGCTTTTTTCCTTGTTCTTCAGCAGTACTCTCTTCTTCGGACCATTCAACGTCTTCAGAACATGAGGCTTCCAAGTTAACTTCTTTTTCTTCCTCTTTAATATAAGATAATATATCTTTACATATTTTGGGCGCAATTGCACCGGAGCTTTCTCGAGGAATCAAAAATCGAGGTCGTTTGTGAAGTTTTAAAAGATCAAAGGTAGCCCATAGCAGGCGAAGTTCTTCGGTAACATTTAATACTTCGAGATCATCCATACGAGGTTGAGAAACCTAAAAACATGATAAATAAGTTTTCATTCATAACAGATGAAAGCATAATTTTTTACATATTTGGACCCCTAAACAAAACTAAACCTGTGGGTCTAGCGGAGGCTGGCTACTCGAAGCTTGAGACTGAGCTTGTTCCTGGCAATGCCCTTCATCGATCCAAGCCTTGATCGCTGTTCGACCTTCGGCTCTCCATGATGGTTGGAAGGCTTGCCAGGATGCGGCCGCATCCTTGGAAGGGTTTAGCAGTTGGTTGTCATCAAAGGTAATAGGAGCTGCCCCCGAATCTAGTGCTACTGGTAGCCCTAGATCCTCGTAGTAGCGAAGTACTCCGAGAGAAGCTACTTGGCCGGAGATTTCTCCATACCGAATACCCGCTGTCTTCATCATCTTCGCTGCTCCTTGGATCATTTTTAGCCGTCGCAGTAAGGGGACGTTGTCACTCGAAGGTAGTGTCCAAAGAGTACCGAAGTACTCTAGAACACCTAAAAGATTATCCATGACCACCGCAGCTACCTTCTCCGACTTCACCTTGTCTTCAATTAAGGCATCCCTTGATGAAGTTAGCACGTCCGCCAGAGAAGATAGTCTAGCTGCCTCCGTAGACAAAGAGTTCTTCTGGCTAAGCAGGTTGCTGGCTTCCTCCATGGCTTTCGTCTTTTCTTCTTTAAGTTTAACCAGCTCAGCCCCCGCCGTTGCATGCTCTGCCTGCATTTTCTCTATTTCAGCCCGAAGCATGATTTGTTCGGCTTCGAGCTTCTTATTTGCAGCCTCCAGACTGAGTCTGGCCCTCCTCTCCACTGCAACCATCTCGTCCAAGCTGGAGATTCGAATTTCGGAGCCTTCAAGACTCCTTTGGAGAGCAGTAATCCTCTCCTTAAGACGAATGCTTCTGCGCTCATTTGAAACAGCTGCAGCTCGAGCCAAAACTATTTGCTGCGAAGAGAAAAAGCAAGGTGAGGAATTGTTCATAAGTTGAAATTAATCTTGATTTTGCAGATACTTCGTACCTGGTATGCTGCCCGTTCCAAGGCTGCGTTCAGCTCCGAACCCTCAACCTCGCCATGTAAGGCTACTAAGTTTGTTCCCCCAACTTCGCGGTTAGCTCAATCCAAAGGTTCGAGCAGGGCCCTAAGTCTGGTCCTTCGCTCCAGAAAAGGAGCTAGGAGGGGGAGCATGGACAAAGCCCTTTGATCATCTTTGGTCAGCGAAGGGCCGGAGCGCTGCGCCACATCTTCAGAGACTTCGGTGGACTGGCCCCCCTCCATATATTGACCTCCATCTGTTGATTCCGACGGAGTTAATCCCGAGTTTGGAGTAGGAAAGGGGTCCATTTTGCCTTTACCTTTCCCAGGTCCCATTTGTGCAGTCTCTGGAACCGACCCCGGAGATGTCGAGGTCCCAGGAGAAGTCTTCGTGGGAGGAGTCGTGTAACACCCCAAGATTTAAAAATAAATAAAATAAAGGAAATATATTTTTCAGGGAATTAAAGGAATTATTTAATTAAAGAAAACCCTAAAAGAGCCCTACTAAAGCCAAACAGGGAGAAATATTCAAAACTTCAACTTGGAAAATTTATGATAGAATCTAGAGGCCAAGATATAATTTTAGGAATTTTTACAAATTTTTATCAACAGTGATTCAACCTTTAATCAAATAAATGAATTACTGGATTTATTTTAAATCAGAAAACCATTTTAAATCCTAATGGGCCGCAACCCTGAATCCTCCCGGAGCCTAGCCCAGTCCAAGCCTGGCGTCACTAACATGTGGGACCCAGGTGTCGGCGCCGCTCCCCTCCTCTCTTTCCCGCCCGCACCCCGCCTCAGCCCCACGTGTCAGCCACCCGCGCTCGCCTCCATCTGTCTGGTCGCCGTGGACCGCCTATCGGCCCTTTCCTTTCTCGCTTGCCCGCTGACAGGTGGAGCCCACCTATCAGATCCTTCATCCCCGATGGAAGGGGATCTCTCCCCTTTCCTTTCCGGTGACCCCCTTTCCGTTTTCCTGCCGCCGGCCGCCCGTGTCCGCCCGGATTCACCTCGGATTGCTTTCCCCAACCACCGACGACCCCTTTCCTTCGGAACCCGACGCGTTTTCCCGTTTATGGAAGCTTGGCCGTGAGTTAGGAAACCCTCACTGGAGTAATCGGGAACCTTCGGTTCCCTTCCCTCCCTACGCTGGCGAGCCCCTATTTAAACCTCCCCCCCGAGCACCGCTCTCTGCCCACACCACCGTAGCTCGTGCTAGAGCGAAACCAGAGCGCCCCGCTCCGTTTTTGGTTTCCTCTCCTACATCACCTCCGGCCACCGCTCGTCGTTGCCTCGGGCCTCCTCCGTCCACGCCGCCGCCACCGTCGAGACCGCTAGAGCCCACCCGTCCCTGGCCACGCCTCCGTTGGCCGAGAGGACCACCGAATCGTCGTCGCCGTCGAGCACCCGAGAAGCCCTCGCCGTCTACCCTCGCCGCCGGTCGCCTTCGAACGTCCTTCTCCGCCGTCGAAGGTATGGTCGTGACCACCGTCCCCTCCTCTTTCCATTTCCGCCGAGAAGAAGGCCCCTAGGCCCTCGCCGTCGCCGTCGCCGCCGCACCCGAGCCCGCCGGAGCCGAGAACGAAGGGGGTACTTTCCCCCTTAGCTCGAGCCGTGCCGGATGCGGTCTCAGCCGTCTGATCCGCGATGGAGGGCTAGGATTAAAACCCGTACGGGTTTAATCTCGGCCATAAATCCGGTCAAACCGGTATGGAGCCATCTCGGCCATCGATCGCTATTTAAAAGTTTGACTCAATCCCGTGCGTCCACGTAATACCCTTTCGCGTGTTTTAATCTCGGCCGCCCGTTTTCACTTAACCCTCCCGCCTCGCATCTGGCCGTTGGATCTAGATCCAACGGTCCAGATCGATCGTGTCCACGTGCACAGTCACAGGTTCATGGTGAACCTGGTTCACCGTGGACCAGGGACTGTTTTCTATTTAAATAAAAATCCAGAAAATTGTTTAAACTTTAAAAATTCATAACTTGCTCATTTTAACTCCAAATTTCACCATTCAAATTTGGTTAAACTTAGCATTTTATTATCTACATGTTTATGCCATAAAAACAGTATGTTACTTTGGAAAAAAAATATTCTTATTAAATAAATGAATAAAAACCCCTTAAGGATAAATTGTTAATTCCTAAAATAAATTAAGAAAAACCTTAAAATTTAAATCTTTAATGATTTTTAACATAACTTCAGAATAAAAGAGCTTAACTCCACATACTTAAACTCATAAACTTGTATGCTTATGCTTTGTGACATTTTATCTGTTTATTGAATGTTATGTTTACTTTTTCCGTATCGAGAAGACTACGAGTTCGTCGAGGAGCCGGAGTTTTACCCCGAGGTTCCACCTTCACCATTTGCTGAGCAAGGCAAGTCACAACCCCTATTTTGATCATCATTGAGCCCATGTTTTAATAAATTATCGCTATAACTCATAGGATAATATTACATTAGTCTAATCTCAAGCCCTACACTTATATTTATTAGATCCCCGTCCTTGTGTGCAAACCCAAGCCATGCTTATTGAGCCTACACTCCTTGTCACTCTACAAATATTATATTAGCTAGTGTCCAATGTACCGACACAACTGCTATAGGATAAAAGAATGAGTCATAGATAGATGGATTCTACTATATGTATTTCCCAGTTATTCTCGTCTCTGGACTCTGTTGGAGTTGGCTATGTTATAAGTATGGTGGGTTACGGGTGCAAGCTAGGGCATTGGTTGGTCGCACCGGGGCACTATAAGGACCGGTCTGTGAGATCTATTGCAAAGCACTTCCGTACTAACCACAAGTCTAATGGGTAAGTCCTAACTGAAAGTATGGAACAATCCGACTCGATGCACCATAGTGGAGGGGGCAAGGGGCAACCTGCGGGTGACTTGTATCGACGTGGCTCAAGGGGGTATGGTGTTGGCTCGACGCGTCGGGGCACCATATGAAACCCATAAGAGGGTGATGTCGGGTCGAGGCGGACCATATGGAAGGTTTTGGCATGAGTTCCCGTGGTATGGGTCATCTCGTTACACTTTGGTGTAAGTGATGAGTGCGTGCCTTAGGGGTACAGTGGTATGTCTCTGATCAGAGTATATAAATCTTTTCGAAAAGCTGAGCCCACGGTCAAGGGCGGGTTGTGTGACTTTTTACGGTTAGTTCACTATTGTTTGAATGGTTGAGTTATTCATGGCATGTAAGGACTATTGAGCGAGGGTGGGCTGACTGTACCCCTCGAGTTAGAAGATGATGATGCATACTCATGTTTACATTTCTGTAATAATAACTTGATCTCATTTAAATGCTTTACAATTATGCTTTTTTGCAAAATTAGCCACTATCTCCCTTGTTATTACTCTGCATTATATTTGCATCCGGTGGCTTGCTTAGTACGTTTGTACTCACCCCCGTATACTTACACCACCAGAGCCCGTCTACTACGAGGAGGATGAAGGTCTGGAGTAGCGACCCAGTCAAGGCGAGAATGGAAGAAGATGTTCATCTAGGACCTTTATTTTATTAGTTTCTCTTCACCTTTATTCACTTTTGTACTAATACGGTCTACGAACCTTGATTGATTGATCGTATTATATGTGGTTGTGTGATGAACGTCTTGATTTATTGATTTTTTATGGAATTTCAATAAAAGTCCGGATTTATTAAATCTAGGCGTGACAAGTCATCTCCATGGGAGTAGACCCTAACAAAATAAAGGTATTATATATTGTATAATTTTGCAAGGTGAAGAAAAAGGCGGTTCAAGTGAAGTTTACCTCCGAAGTCCTATCGGCGGATGAATACGGGGCTACTCGGAGGGTCAAAGGCCACTTCGAAGTCATCATCGGACTCCAAGCCTGGAACCGAAGGGTTGACTGTTGGTGCCTCCCTTGGAGCAATCGCTACCACTTCGTCCGGAATCGAAGCTTGTTCAATTGTAACTTTGACTCCGCCTTCAGTAACAGGGGCTTCTTGATGTGGCAAGTCAGGCTGGACGCTTGAGGTCCCGGCCTGTTCGAAGCTTCCTAGAACAGCTGGCATGCTTGCTGCGTCGCTAGTGTCTACGACAACATTTGTCTGCGCTTCATCTTTGGTAATTAGGTTCACGAGGAAACTTTGCATTTCTCTCACTCCGTCATCTTTAGATGAATCGGAGGGCGAAGCCATAGGCCTTGAAGGAGCCACATTCTTTGGCTTTCGGGCTAACTTCTTCACGGGAGTCTTGGCTGGAGCCAAAGTCCCAGCATCCGCTTTCCTCTTCTTCGGGCCTTGTTCATAAGGCACCCAGTCCGGAAGAAGGGGGGCTGCAACTCCGAGTACGCCCCATACTCGGTTGAGTCGCTCCCAACTGCCCACCAGCTTTATTCTCCACTCCTTTTTAGCTGGAGTTGGAGCTCCAAGGATTTTCTCCGAAGCTCGAACAACTTGCTCTGAAGTCATAGGGGCTTGAGAAGCTGAAAGATGAGTTTTCATTAGTCATTTTATCAAACAATCGTATATAAAACATGTAGTTTTCAAAGCTACCTGCAGGGCTTGAGTTCGAAGAAAACTTTCGGAGTCCACCCTCCGGGTCTTCCTCAAAGATGATAGGCCAGTTGGCCATCAGAGGTGGAATTTGGAGCCCGATGAACTCCTTCGCTAAGTCCCGCATGCTCATGCGGCGACTAATTCTTTGGAGCAGGCTAAGGCGAGCTTCGAGCTGGCCGGGATCTTGGTGAACTTGGGCTTCCCTTCGGAAGTATATGTCTTGCAGAGGTCTGGACAGACGGCTGCCTACTCCAACTTCGGCATAGAACCACTGGAGAATCCAGTCTGTGTATCATCTGGCATTGATGGCCTTCGCTGGAAATCGTAGTTGGAATTCATCCCGGAGTCTGAAATTGATGCTGCCGAAGGCTACTACGATTTTCTCCCCCCCGAAGCCTTGGTAAGTCTTTGGCTGGCAAGATGCTCTGTGCAATGCTGCAAAGATCTCTGCTCTTCCTTCACAGCCTTCAGCCCGTAGTGCCCATTCGAAGATGGCGAGGCGCGCTATCGCATTCGGAGATAATTGAGGAAGGGTGACATGGAATAAATCTAATACCTCCGACAAGAAGTCCACCGCCGGGAGTCCTAACCCAGCCTCGAAGAAGGCTTCGAAGACCACAAACTTCTCCAGGCCGCGGTGAAGGAATGGCTTCTTTACCAGGTTTCCGGACGTTGATCTCCGAGCTAATCTTCCCCTCGACCACCGCTGCGATCATCTTCCTCTTGCAGGTGGATGGCCTAGTTTGTAAGACTGGTCCGGATACTTCAAAGAAGCTAGGAGGAGATCGTGAGGACCAATCTGTTGGGGATTCCCTACCGGAGCCGCCGCTCCCGCTGCTGGTGCTGCCGCCACTACTGCTGCTGGCGCAGCCACCGCCGTTGCTATTGATGCTGCCGCTGCCGCTACTTCTGCTGCAACCATCGCCTGTTGCCGAGCTAGGGCCGAAGTCGCCCTAGGAGCCTTGAAGCTTGTCTTCGCCATTGATCCGAACCGAATGCTAAGGCTAGGGTTTGGAGGCTAAAGGATGATTGCGCAAAGATGGTGAGTGTAACACCCCAAATTTTCAAAACAATAAATATATTATTAAATTCAATTTCTTGGAATTATTATTTCAGAAAATACTTCAATTCCCCTTTATACCCTTTTTGAACTACAACATAGAGTAGATGACCAAATTAGGAGGTGAAACTTTTTGTATATGATCCTAAGACCAAAATATAATTTTGGGAATTTTTATAAATTTTTACCAGCCTTGGAAGTAACCCTAATATTTTAATCTATTTTCTGGAATTATTTTTATTCAGAAAAGTATTAGAACAGTAATGGGCTCCTCCCCTCCCTTCTCTCTCTCCCGGCCGGCCCAGCCCGTTACCGCGCTCGCCTCTGGTTGACAAACGGACCCCACCTGTCGGCGCCGAAACCCTCCCCTCGCGCGCGAACCCGACACCCCGGCCCCACCCGTCAGTCGCCACCCTCGCCCGCTCGCGCCCGCTGGCCAGTGGCCCCCGCCTGTCAGACCCGTCGTCTACCTCCCGCCATCGCCCCCAAATCCCGCCGGCCGACGACCCCGCCTCGGATCCGCCTCGCTGGCCCCTCCCGCATTAAATTGGCGCCATTAACAGCCCCCCCCCCGCGCTCGGCCGACCGTTTCCCCGCTTAAATCCTCGCGTTTACGCCACGAGATCGCCGCTACGCGTGCATGGCCGAGCCATCGCCGGCGAGTAAAGGCCCTCTCCCGGTTTCCTTGCATGCGAGCCCTCTCCGGTGTCCTATTTAAGCCCCCAGCATGAGCCGCGTCCGACCCCCACGCTTAATCGCCTCGAGAACGAGCAGAGCACCCACAATTCGCCGTTTAGCGCATTCCCTCTGGTTCGTCTCCGGCCACCGCTCGCCGTCGCACCGGACCACCTCCGCCCGTGCCTTCGCCACCATCGTGACCGCCGGGACTTCCCCAACACCGGCCACCACTCCGTCGACGAGAACCCTCGCCGGATCGCCGTCGCCGCCCAGAACCCGAACACCTCCACCGCCCCCGCTCGTCGCCGGCCTCGCTCCGTCGACCTTTTCTCACCGCCAAGGTACCCTCGTGATCCCCGTAGCACCCTCGTTCCATTTTAGGCCTTAGACTAGGTCGCCGTCGCTCGCCGTGGCCGCTGGCCCGCTCGCCGTCGTCGGAGAAGACGACCGGCACGGGTCGAGTACCCGTGCCGTGTCGGATTCGATCCACGCCGTGCGATCCAGATCTAACGGCCCGGATTTAATCCCTCGTGTGATTTAATCGGCCAATGAGCCCGGGACCACTCCAATCTCCAAGCGCCCGTACCGAATGGCCGCCAATGAGCTAGCCGAAGTCAAGAGCAACATCGAAGACCTAGAGCAGAAAGGTTACATCCGACCGAGTACCTCACCTTGGGGTGCACCGGTTATATTTGCCATGAAGAAGGACAAGACCAAGAGGATGTGCGTGGACTATAGAGCCCTGAACGACGTAACCATCAAGAACAAATACCCATTGCCTCGGATCGACGACCTGTTCGATCAGCTGAAAGGATCCTCGGTGTTTTCCAAGATTGACCTCAGGTCAGGTTATCACCAGTTGAGGATCAGGGAGGAAGATATACCCAAGACTGCCTTCACCTCCCGCTATGGACTCTACGAGTACACCGTGATGTCGTTCGGACTCACGAATGCCCCGGCCTTTTTCATGAACATGATGAACAATGTATTCATGGAGTTCTTGGACAAGTTCATCGTGGTATTCATCGACGATATCCTCGTTTACTCCAAGACCAAGGAAGAACATGAGACTCACCTCCGTCTGACCCTCGGAAAGCTAAGGGAGCAGCAACTGTACGCCAAATACAGCAAATGTGAATTTTGGTCGTCTGAGGTGAAGTTCCTCGGCCATGTTATATCTGCCGGAGGAATAGCAGTGGACCCAACCACCGTTGAAGCAGTAACCAACTGGCTACAGCCAACGACCATGACCGAGATCCGGAGTTTTCTCAGATTGGCCGGATACTACCGCCGGTTCATCGAGAATTTTTCCAAGATCGCCAAGCCTATGACCAGACTTCTGCAGAAGGAAGTGAAGTTTGAATGGACCCCTGACTGCGAAGAAAGCTTCCAGACCCTCAAGAAGAAGCTAGTATCAGCTCCCATTCTGACTCTGCCTGACATCCGGAAAGACTTCCACGTCTACTGTGATGCCTCACGCCAAGGATTGGGATGCGTCTTAATGCAAGAAGGGAAGGTGATATCCTACGCCTCCCGGCAATTAAGACCGCATGAGCTGAACTACCCAACCCACGACCTGGAACTAGCAGCCGTGGTTCATGCCTTGAAGATATGGAGACATTACCTTGTGGGGAATCGGTGTGAGGTCTTCACCGACCACAAGAGCCTCAAGTACATATTCACCCAACCAGACCTGAACCTCAGGCAAAGGAGATGGTTGGAACTGATCAAGGATTATGACTTGGGCATCCATTATCATCCAGGCAAAGCGAATGTGGTGGCAGACGCCCTTAGTCGAAAAGGGTACTGCAATGCCATCATGATTCAGGACCAAGCTCCTTTACTTTACAAGGAGATGGAAAGGCTAAACCTAGGGATCACCACTCGAGAGTACCTCGCTGCCTTGGAGTCTCGGCCTGTCTTAATAGACCAGATCCGAGAAAAGCAGAAGGAAGACCCGGACATCCTGGAGATCCAGCAAAACATGAGGAAGGGTAAAGCCCCCGGATTCTCCGAGGATGAACATGGTACCATCTGGTTCGGAAACCGAGTATGCGTACCCAACCTACCTGAGTTGAAGACTCTCATCCTTCAAGAAGCCCACGATACTCTATACTCCATCCATCCCGGGAGTACAAAGATGTACCAAGACCTGAAGGAAAAATATTGGTGGGTCAGCATGAAGAGAGAAATAGCTGAGTATGTGGCCAAGTGCGACACATGTCGGCGAGTCAAGGCAGAGCATCAGAGACCTGCCGGACTGCTTCAACCCCTCAAAGTCCCTGAATGGAAGTGGGAAGAGATAGGAATGGACTTCATCACGGGACTGCCCAGGACCCAAGCTGGTCATGATTCTATCTGGGTGATCGTCGATCGACTCACCAAGGTAGCTCACTTCGTTCCGGTCAAGACAACTTACACCGTCGCCAAGTTGGCTGAGTTGTATATGACCCGGATCGTGTGCCTCCACGGAGTTCCCAAGAAGATTGTATCTGACCATGGGAGTCAGTTTACCTCCAAGTTTTGGAAGAACCTTCAAGAGGAACTCGGCACCCGGCTGAACTTTAGCACCGCCTATCATCCACAGACCGACGGTCAGACCGAAAGGGTCAACCAGATATTGGAGGATATGCTTAGAGCTTGTGCTCTAGACTTTGGCGGAATGTGGGACAAGAACTTACCTTATGCAGAGTTCTCCTACAACAACAGCTATCAAGCCAGCCTGCAAATGTCCTCGTTCGAAGCACTCTATGGGCGTAAGTGCAGAACGCCGTTGCTCTGGGATCAAACCGGAGAATCACAACTGTTTGGGACTGACTTATTGAGAGAAGCTGAAGAGAAAGTTAAGATCATAAGAGACCGATTGAAGGCAGCCCAATCCAGACAAAAGAGCTATGCCGACCACCGCCGAAGAGACCTAGCCTTTGAGGAGGGCGATTATGTCTACCTCCGAGTCACTCCCCTCCGTGGCACTCAAAGGTTCAACATGAAAGGCAAACTAGCACCCCGCTACGTCGGACCTTTCCAGATCCTCCGTCGACAAGGAGAAGTGGCATATCAACTGGATCTACCTCCATCCTTGGCAGGAGTTCATGATGTGTTCCATGTCTCTCAGCTGAAGAAGTGCCTCTGTGTACCCACCGAGCAAGCCGACCTTCAGCAGCTCAATGTCCAAGAAGATTTGACCTACATAGAGAAACCCGTCAAGATCTTGGAAACCAATCTGTTGGGGATTCCCTACCGGAGCCGCCGCTCCCGCTGCTGGTGCTGCCGCCACTACTGCTGCTGGCGCAGCCACCGCCGTTGCTATTGATGCTGCCACTGCCGCTACTGCTGCTGCAACCATCGCCTGTTGCCGAGCTAGGGCCGAAGTCGCCCTAGGAGCCTTGAAGCTTGTCTTCGCCATTGATCCGAACCGAATGCTAAGGCTAGGGTTTGGAGGCTAAAGGATGATTGCGCAAAGATGGTGAGTGTAACACCCCAAATTTTCAAAACAATAAATATATTATTAAATTCAATTTCTTGGAATTATTATTTCAGAAAATACTTCAATTCCCCTTTATACCCTTTTTGAACTACAACATAGAGTAGATGACCAAATTAGGAGGTGAAACTTTTTGTATATGATCCTAAGACCAAAATATAATTTTGGGAATTTTTATAAATTTTTACCAGCCTTGGAAGTAACCCTAATATTTTAATCTATTTTCTGGAATTATTTTTATTCAGAAAAGTATTAGAACAGTAATGGGCTCCTCCCCTCCCTTCTCTCTCTCCCGGCCGGCCCAGCCCGTTACCGCGCTCGCCTCTGGCTGACAAACGGACCCCACCTGTCGGCGCCGAAACCCTCCCCTCGCGCGCGAACCCGACACCCCGGCCCCACCCGTCAGTCGCCACCCTCGCCCGCTCGCGCCCGCTGGCCAGTGGCCCCCGCCTGTCAGACCCGTCGTCTACCTCCCGCCATCGCCCCCAAATCCCGCCGGCCGATGACCCCGCCTCGGATCCGCCTCGCTGGCCCCTCCCGCATTAAATTGGCGCCATTAACAGCCCCCCCCCGTGCTCGGCCGACCGTTTCCCCGCTTAAATCCTCGCGTTTACGCCACGGGATCGCCGCTACGCGTGCATGGTCGAGCCATCGCCGGCGAGTAAAGGCCCTCTCCCGGTTTCCTTGCATGCGAGCCCTCTCCGGTGTCCTATTTAAGCCCCCAGCCTGAGCCGCGTCCGACCCCCACGCTTAATCGCCTCGAGAACGAGCAGAGCACCCACAATTCGCCGTTTAGCGCATTCCCTCTGGTTCGTTTCCGGCCACCGCTCGCCGTCGCACCGGACCACCTCCGCCCGTGCCTTCGCCACCATCGTGACCGCCGGGACCTCCCCAACGCCGGCCACCACTCCGTCGATGAGAACCCTCGCCGGATCGCCGTCGCCGCCCAGAACCCGAACACCTCCACCGCCCCCGCTCGTCGCCGGTCTCGCTCCGTCGACCTTTTCTCACCGCCAAGGTACCCTCGTGATCCCCGTAGCACCCTCGTTCCGTTTTAGGCCTTAGACTAGGTCGCCTTGCTCGCCGTGGCCGCTGGCCCGCTCGCCGTCGTCGGAGAAGACGACCGGCACGGGTCGAGTACCCGTGCCGTGTCGGATTCGATCCACGCCGTGCGATCCAGATCTAACGGCCCGGATTTAATCCCTCGTGCGATTTAATCGGCGCCGTCGGATCTGAGTGAAGCGGTACGGTGCGATCTCGTGCGTCCGTTAGTTTTAAAACCCCGCGTTTAATCTCGTGTGTCCACGTGGTACCCCTTCGCACGTTTTAATCCTGGCCGTCCGTAGCCACTTACGCGTCCCGCCTCGCCCTCGCGCGTCTGATCTGGATCCGACGGTCCAGATCGACCCGGCGCACGCGCACAGTGCGCGGGTTCACCGTGGGCCTGGCTCACCGTGGACCCGAGGGGTTTAAAATTTGAAAATAAAATTCCAGAAATGCTTTTAAACTTGTAAAATTCATATCTAATGCATTTGAACTCTAAAAATTACCATTCCAATTTCAGAAAATTCATAAAATTATTCTCTACATATTTATGCAATAAAAACAGTAGGTTTACTTCGACATTTTCATGTTTATTTAAATAAGTATTCAAATGCCCTTAGGATTAAAATGCAAATTTAAATATTTAAACTCCAGAAAATTTATATATTTGTTCCTTTCTGTTTAAACACTAGAACCACTGAGTTTTCTCTGAATCATTCATATTAAATTGATTAGAAAACTTAATGTGGTATTATTCACACTTAAAAACCCTTTTATGAAAAACAATAATTCATTTTGATTCATTTTAAATTAATTGTGAAATAAATTTCAGAACCTTAACAACTGATTTTCTTTAAAATCAAACCAACTAAAACCCACATGCTTGTTGTGTGATTTTACGTTGTTTATATCGAATGTTGTATTTATTCTACTTTATTATTATTGAAAAGACTACGATGCCGTCGAGGAGCCGGAATACTTCCCGGAAGTCCCTCCCTCGCCTTTCGCTGAACAAGGCAAGTCACCAAACAATTCTTTTGAACATATTGAACCCATGTTTGAATTGACTGTCGCTAAAACACATAGGTTATGTATATGCATTAGTCAAATGAACCCTTACATTATATTTATTTAGGATCCCCCGACCTTGATGTGCAACCCAAGCCATGCTATCTCGCCTAACCTCCTTGTCACCATATGATCAATGATATTAGTTAGTGTCCAAAGTATTGACACGGCCGCTATAGGATAAAAATGAGTCGTAGCAAAATGGTTCTATTATATGATCCCCGTTACTTCTTATCCTTGGAAATTCTGTTGGTGATGAGTCATGGTTGTGAGTGTATGCATGGTGGGTTCCGGGTGCAAGCTAGGGCATTGGTCAGTCGCACCCGGGGCACTATAAGGACCGGTCTGAGGGATCCGTTGCAATACACTTACGTACTAACCACAAGTCTAGTGGGTAAGTCCTAACTAAGGTATGGGTTGTTCCAAACCGAGGCCACCATTTGGAGATGGGTCAAGTTGCACCTGCGGGTGACTTGTACCAATGTGGCGCAAAAGGGGGTGCGACGTTAGCCGGGATGCGGCCCGGCGCGCCGGCGAAACCTAGAGCGGGTGGTTATCGCTTGGAACATCTCATATTGAGGTTTTGGCACGAGTTCCCGTGAAATGGGTCATCTCGTTGAGATGAGTGCGTGCCTTGTGGGTACAGTAGTACATCTCTGATCAGAGTCTTAAATCTTTTCGAAAAGCCGAGCCCACGGTCAAGGGCGGGTTGCGTGACATCCCCCAGTTAGTTTACTTTGAATATGTGCGTGCATGATGGATTGACATGTAAGGACTGTTGTGCGAGGAGGTAAAACGTACTCCTCGAGTTAGTTGATGTTGATGATGTTCATATTTACTTTCCGCATGATTAAAATATGATTACACTAAATGCCATAACTGCAACTGCTTTATTCCGCATTGTTAGCCTTTATCCTTCCTTGTTTATTATCCTGCATTATTATTTGCATTTGCGGTGGCTTGTTGAGTACTTTTTGTACTCATACCCGTTGGACCCCACAGAGGATGCTTATCTTGAAGACGGTCTGGAGTAGCGACCCAGTCGGGAAGAAAGATCCTGAAGAAGACGTTCGTCATGCCGTTGTTTAAATTATCTTATTACTGTTTTTACTAAAACAATGTTGTAATAAATATGGTCTGCGTACCATGGATATTATCGTATGTACGTTGTCGCATGATGAACCTCTTGTATTATTGTTTTTCTATGGAAATTCAATAATGTCTCGATTTTGATAAATCGGGGCTCTACAGTGAGAAAGGTGTTTGAGAAGTATCTAGGTCCTCTATTTATAGCCTAGGTTCACAATTTTGTACCGTTCACATTTGCCGTTTTGCATTCTTGACCGTTACTATTTGCCAAGCTAACGCACCGTGTAGCTTCTTCTGAAAGGAGAAGGCTAATGGCTATTTCTTCTGAGTCTAAAAGGCTTTCTGACTTCTTAAGTTAATTCCGGGTTTCTTCGAATGTAACTTTCTTAGAAATCAATTCGAAGTTGTGAACCTTCATGTACTCCGAAGGTTGATTGAATCGGTTAACCCCTATGCATGATTATTTTTCTTGCGTATACTGCTCTCCTAACTTTATAGATCTAGCGGAGAAGCGTATTCGAGGGGCTACTATTGGGGGAAAATACTTCATCCTTAGGGTTACTACTGTAACAAGACAAAGGCAGGTTATTTAGCCGAAGCTTTCCAGCATCCAACTCTGGCTGAGTACTGGGTTAAGTTCGAAGGATTGAGGCGAACTCTAGTTCAGAGTATATCTTCGAATGTAGACTCTTTAGAGAACCTCCCTACCAGCTAAGATGGAAGACTTATCTTATTTCTTATTAGATTAGTCTTTTACCATTTTAGCCCTATTAAGGGTACCGAATAGTTTCCACTATGTCGGTTGTAATAGAGGGGTAAAGAGGTCTTTTCCTTAAGGTTTTGGCTTATAAATACCCCCTGTTTTACCCTGTAAAGAGGATCGAATATTGAGTTATTCAATACACATCTTCAAACTGTTTTGAGCTATTATCCACTTCGGAGGCTTGAAATAGTTTACTTTGCAAACACTTCGTTTGTTAGTTTCTAATCTTTAAAAACCTGTTAGCGTAATCTTTTACGCCAACAACCGTTGAGCGAGGAGAGCTGACTGTACTTATTGTGTTAGAAGATGTTGTAGTATCCATGATTTAATTATTCTGTATGATTAAACTTGACTCACATTAAAGGCTGCAAAATAAAAATGTACTTTGCCGCACTTTAAACCATTATCTCTCCTTGTTATTACCTTGCATTATTATTGTATTTCTTGGTGGCTTGTTGAGTACTCTTATACTCATACCCGTTAGAAAACCCACTTCAGAGACGAGGTACTATGATGACGACGGTCTGGAGTAGCGACTTAGTCATGGATGCGATCCTAGAGAAGATGTTCATCTAGATGATTATTTTCTTAGTTTCTTTTATATTAACACTTGTGTAATAATGTAGTCTGCGAACCACAAATGCTTGTCGTATGCACGTTGTCGTGTGATGAACATCTTATGATTATTGATTTTCCTTGGAATTTCAATAAAGTCTGGAATTAGTTAAATTCTAGGCGCTACACCTGCTGGCCTGCTAACAGGTCGGTGAACCCCGAGGGGTCGCCATCTTCAGGTAGAGTTCTTGGTGCTTTGAAGGTCACAGCTTCGGCTGGAGCTACAGGGTCTAATTGGGGGAGGACTATGGAGGGCTCCATAGCCTTGTGGTTGCAACTAGGGGTTCCTATTAGGAGGTCTGGGCGGACCTCTGGGTAGTAACAGTGCTCTTGCTCCTCTTAGGAGGCATGGCTTTGAAAGGTAGGATGGTAGAGACGTTAGTTTTAGTACTAAATTCTGCACGAACGGTGCCAACTATTGACGTAAAAGATTATGCTAATATGTTTGAATAGCCTTGAAGGGCTAATTAAGAGGAAAGATTGACTGCGGG
>JAAALK010000283.1:10964032-11022449 GCA_019279435.1 Zizania palustris | reverse complement strand
ACACACGTTCGGACTACTCGAGCTATTATCCTACTCGGAGGTTCGAGGCAGACCTAAAGCACAAACTCTTTGTTTGTTCGTTCTTGATCTCAGAGAACCTGCTGGTGCAACTTTTGCGCCAACAATAAATTTACATAATCCATAATTATGAACGGGAGAAATAAAGTCTTAAAGTAGCAGCACTTTAAGTGCATTTATAGTATAGCTCAAATATTAAAGAATATATACTTCTAGTATAATTTCTTCAATTTCTATAAATCTTCATAAAATGGGTTCAAAGATCAAAATACAACAATGCTTCATTAATGTGCAAATTTATTCCACAAGTTATATGAACATGGCTCTTCTAGGGTCTACAAAATGCATTTGTTGCTTCTAGCAATGGTTATAATATTTCTAGTTCTCAATCATCTAGAAACATTTCTTTTTAGGTTACATTTATGGATCTGCAAGCCATAATTGATTCATTATTCTTATTTGGGCATTACACAAGATTATAGTGTAAGACAATTTTTCATGCGCAAGGAAGGAGCGATAGAAAAATAAATGCCTAAACATGTTATGACATACTAGAAATAATTCATTCATTGCAGTAAAAAATATTTGATCTTCGAGAACTTGTAATCTTTCATTCAATTCATTTTTCTAGAGTGAATTGTTCATTACTTTAATATTTAGTTGTATTCGGATGACATAAGAACTCTAATTCTAGATACAGTCTGCATGTAGGCTAGCTACGTTTTCATTGATAGCTGTTTTTCACTTGTGATGGCATTGGTAGGCTTCTATTGACATCTAAGAAATCAATTGAGATTTCACAGACACCGATACCAATGATGGGAGATGTGTAGTTTGAACCATGAGGGTGTCCTTACTGCGATGGTGAGGTGTATCTCAAGTTTACTTCTAGTATTTCTCCATGCTATGATTTGGTGTCTTGCAAATTCTAGAACCGTATGGCTTGAAGTTCTTCTTCGTTGTCTTGCCATTCTCATCACTAGGCGATTCACTTCATATACCACCGTTTTCCTTTCATCCTTATCCCGCTTCTTATGATGTATTTTGTGCAACTTTCAAAGAAATAACATTGATTCAAGGTTATTACACTTTCATTGTGGCTATGAAACGATGTTCTTTAGGAGTTTATCCTGAATATTGTCAAGCTACAACATGTTACTCAATTTAAAATACTTCGTGTATTTTGATTGATGATAGTTGTGATTCGATTCTACTGTGTTTGGGTGGAGAGCGGTGAGAGTCTTTTCAATTCCTCTTTAATCTGAAATCTCTTTCTAGTGGATATTTAAAAGTGTCCAAATTTTGTGCAACGTGGAGTTAAACTCTCAGGCATATTCCGAAAGAGACATAGTCGGACCCATTATTTCTCTACTAGAAGCATCATGGTATACTTGAGATGCTCGAAACACTCCTTGAGGGCATCTCATAGTACTCTCTCATTCGTCAAGGCCATATACTCATCCTTCAAAGTAGAAAGAGATATGCGAGATAAAATAAAATGCTTGATCATTTTCACCGGACATGTGACAAGTTCATTATTGCCATGGTCAACGGTGTTGCGAAGCTTCTTGGCTCCATGTACGATCCGAACGTCCGACATCTAGGTGAGATGGTTGCGGCCATATGCACTTTGATCATCTGTAGCGCCCCGATTTATACAAAATCGAGACATTATTGAATTTCCATAGAAAAACAATAATACAAGAGGTTCATCATGCGACAACGTACATACGATAAAATCCATGGTACGCAGACCATATTTATTACAACATTGTTTTAGTAAAAACAGTAATAAAGTAATTAAATAACGGCATGACGAACGTCTTCTTCAGGATCTTTCTTCTTGACTGGGTCGCTACTCCAGACCGTCTTCAAGATAAACATCCTCTGTGGGGTCCAACGGGTATGAGTACAAAAAGTACTCAACAAGCCACCGCAAATGCAAATAATAATGCAGGATAATAAACAAGGAAGGATAAAGGCTAACAATGCGGAATAAAGCAGTTGCAGTTATGACATTTAGTGTAATCATATTTTAATCATGCGGAAAGTAAATATGAACATCATCAACATCAACTAACTCGAGGAGTACGTTTTACCTCCTCGCACAACGGTCCTTACATGTCAATCAACATGCACATCCATATTCAAGTAAACTAACTGGGGGATGTCACGCAACCCGCCCTTGACCGTGGGCTCGGCTTTTCGAAAAGATTTAAGACTCTGATCAGAGATGTACTACTGTACCCACAAGGCACGCACTCATCTCAACGAGATGACCCATTTCACGGGAACTCGTGCCAAAACCTCAATATGAGATGTTCCAAGCGATAACCACCCGCTCTAGGTTTCGCCGGCGCGCCGGGCCGCATCCCGGCTAACGTCGCACCCCCTTTTGCGCCACATTGGTACAAGTCACCCGCAGGTGCAACTTGACCCATCTCCAAGTGGTGGCCTCGGTTTGGAACAACCCATACCTTAGTTAGGACTTACCCACTAGACTTGTGGTTAGTACGTAAGTGTATTGCAACGGATCCCTCAGACCGGTCCTTATAGTGCCCCGGGTGCGACTGACCAATGCCCTAGCTTGCACCCGGAACCCACCATGCATACACTCACAACCATGACTCATCACCAACAGAATTTCCAAAGATAAGAAGTAACGGGATCATATAATAGAACCATTTTACTACGACTCATTTTATCCTATAGCGGCCGTGCCAATACATTGGACACTAGCTAATATCATTCATCATATGGTGACAAGGAGGTTAGGCGAGATAGCATGGCTTGGGTTGCACATCAAGGTCGGGGGATCCTAAATAAATATAATGTAAGGGTTCATTTGACTAATGCATATACATAACCTATGTGTTTTAGCGATAGTCAATTCAGACATGGGTTCAATATGCTCAAAAGAATTGTTTGGTGACTTGCCTTGTTCAGCAAAGGGAGAGGGAGGGACTTCGGGGAAGTACTCCGGCTCCTCGGCGACGTCGTAGTCTTTTTAATATAAAGTAAAATAAAAAGAACATAACATCCAATCAAACAGTATAACATTACACATAAGTTAAAGTTGGTTTGAATAAATAAACTCAAAGGTTAAGGTTCTGGATTTTATAAATAATTTGAAAGGGATTAAAATGAAGGGTTGTCCTCTTTATAAAACAAATGTTTAAATGTGATTAAGGTCATATTAAATCCTCAATTAAGTGTGAAATGAAAAGTTCATGTCAATTTGGTGGTTTTCAGTGAATGAACAGAAAGGAAATTAATAATAATTTTTCTGAAGTTTAAATATTTTAATCCATATTTTAATCCTAAAGGCTTTTGAGTAATTATTTGAATAAACATGAAAATGTCAAAATAAACCTACTGTTTTTATGGCATAAACATGTAGAGAATAATTTTATGAATTTTCTAAAATTGGAATGGCAATTTTTAGAGTCCAAATGCAATAGATATGAATTTTACAAGTTTAAAAGCATTTCTGGAATTTATTTTCAAATTTTAAACCCCTCGGGTCCACGGTGAGCCAGGCCCACGGTGAACCCGCGCACTGTGCGCGTGCGCCGGGTCGATCTGGACCGTCGGATCTGGATCCGGTGGCCAGGCGCGAGGCGGGAGGGTTAAGTGACAACGGACGGCCAGGATTAAAACGCGCGAAGGGGTACCACGTGGACGCACGAGATCGCACGCCGGGTTAAATGAAAATCAACGCGTGAGATTAAAACGTAACGCTTTGACCAGATCCGACGGTGCGGATTAGATCGCGTACGTGGGCTCACGCGCGTCGTCCGATTGCGATCGTGCGGCCAGGATTGAATCCGGCACGACACGCGCTAAGGGGGCTATACCCCCCTTCGTCTCCGGCGACGGCGGGGCTCGGGTGCGGTGGCGATGGCGCCTACGAGGGGGCTAGGCCCTAGCTCTATGCGAAAACGGAAAGAGGAGGCCAAGGCGGTCACGACGGTACCTTAGGCGAGGCGAGGGGTCGACGGAGCGAGGCCGGCGACGAGGGTAGACGGCGGAGTGGTTCGGGTTTCTCGTCGGCGATGGGGTTCCGGCGGGGTTCGACGTCGGCGGAGGGGTGGCCGAGGTCGGGGTCGTTCTCGCGGTCACGTTGGTGGCGGAGGCACGGGCGGAGGTGGTCCGGTGCGACGGCGAGCGGTGGCCGGAGGTGAATCAGAGGGTGTGCGCTAAAAAGCGAAATGCGAGTGCTCTGTTCGTTCTCGAGGCGATTAAGCGTGGGGGTCGGACGCGGCTCAGGCTGGGGGCTTAAATAGGACGCCGGGGAGGGCTCGCATGCAAGGAAACCGGCCGAGGGCCTTTACTCGCCGGCGATGGCTCGGCCATGCACGCGGAGCGGCGATCCCGTGGCGTAAACGCGAGGGTTAAAGCGGGGAAACGGTCGGCTGAGCGCGGGGGGGCTGTTAATGGCGCCAATTTAATGCGGGAGGGGCCAGCGAGGCGGATCCGAGGCGGGGTCGTCGGCCGGCGGAATTTGGGGGCGACGGCGGGAGGTAGACGACGGGTCTGACAGGCGGGGGCCACTGGCCAGCGGGCGCGAGCGGGTGAGGGTGGCGACTGACGGGTGGGGCCGGGTTGTCGGGTGCGCGCGCGAGGGGAGGGGATCGGCGCCGACAGGTGGGGTCCATGCGTCAGTCTAAGGCGGGCGCGGTAACGGGCTGGGCCGGCCGGGAGAGAGAGAAGGGAGGGAGAGGAGCCCATTACTGTTCTAATACTTTTCTGAATAAAATAATTCCAGAAAATGGGTTAAAATATTAGGGCTACTTCCAAGGCTGGTAAAAATTTATAAAAATTCTCAAAATTATATTTGGTCTTAGGATCATATACAAAAAGTTTCACCTCCTGATTTGGTCATCTACTCCATGTTGTAGTTCAAAAGGGTATAAAAAGGATTTAAAGGTATTTTCTGAAATAAAAATCCCAATAAATTGAATTTAATAATATTTTTATTGCTTTGAAAATTTGGGGTGTTACAAACCTATCCCCCTTACAAGAATCTCGTCCTCGAGATTGGAACGCTACTCGAATAGCTCGGGGTATTGGGCTTTCAGCTCATCTTCTTTTTCCCAAGTGGCTTCTTCTGCGGGATGGTTGTTCCATTGGACTTTGCAGAAGCGGACGACGCGACTCCTGGTTACTCTTTCCTTGGTTTCCAAGATCTTGACGGGTCTCTCTATGTAGGTCAAGTCTTCTTGGACATTGAGTTGCTGAAGGTCGGCTTGCTCGGTGGGCACACGGAGACACTTCTTCAGCTGCGAGACATGGAACACATCATGAACGCCTGCCAAGGATGGAGGCAGTTCAAGTTGATATGCCACTTCTCCTTGTCGACGGAGGATCTGGAAAGGTCCGACGTAGCGGGGTGCTAGTTTGCCTTTCATGTTGAACCTTTGAGTGCCACGGAGGGGAGTGACTCGGAGGTAGACATAATCGCCCTCCTCAAAGGCTAGATCTCTTCGACGGTTATCGGCGTAGCTCTTTTGCCTGGATTGGGCTGCCTTCAGTCGGTCCCTTATGATCTTAACTTTCTCTTCGGCTTCTCTCAATAAATCTGTCCCAAACAGTTGTGATTCTCCGGTTTGATCCCAGAGCAACGGCGTTCTGCACTTACGCCCATAGAGTGCTTCGAACGGGGACATTTGCAGGCTGGCTTGATAGCTGTTGTTGTAGGAGAACTCCGCATAAGGTAAGTTCTTGTCCCACATTCCGCCAAAGTCTAGAGCACAAGCTCTAAGCATATCCTCCAATATCTGGTTGACCCTTTCGGTTTGACCGTCGGTCTGTGGATGATAGGCGGTGCTAAAATTCAGCCGGGTGCCGAGTTCCTCTTGAAGGTTCTTCCAAAACTTGGAGGTAAACTGACTCCCGCGGTCAGATACAATCTTCTTGGGAACTCCGTGGAGGCACACGATCCGGGTCATATACAACTCAGCCAACTTGGCGACAGTGTAAGTTGTCTTGACCGGGACGAAGTGAGCTACCTTGGTGAGTCGATCAACGATCACCCAGATAGAATCATGACCAGCTTGGGTCCGGGGTAGTCCTGTGATGAAGTCCATTCCTATCTCTTCCCACTTCCATTCAGGGACTTTGAGGGGTTGAAGAAGTCCGGCAGGTCTCTGATGCTCTGCCTTGACTCGCCGGCAGGTGTCGCACTTGGCCACATACTCGGCTATTTCTCTCTTCATGCTGACCCACCAATATTTCTCCTTCAGGTCTTGGTACATCTTTGTACTCCCGGGATGAATGGAGTATAGAGTATCGTGGGCTTCTTGAAGGATGAGAGTCTTCAACTCAGGTAGGTTGGGCACGCATACTCGGTTTCCAAACCAGATGGTACCATGTTCGTCCTCGGAGAATCCGGGGGCTTTACCCTTCCTCATGTTTTGCTGGATCTCCAGGATGTCTGGATCTTCCTTCTGCTTCTCTCGGATCTGGTCTATTAAGACAGGCCGAGACTCCAAGACAGCGAGGTACTCTCGAGTGGTGATCCCTAGGTTTAGCCTTTCCATCTCTTTATAAAGTAGAGGAGCCTGGTCTTGAATCATGATGGCATTGCAGTACCCTTTTCGACTAAGGGCGTCTGCCACCACGTTTGCTTTGCCCGGATGATAATGGATGCCCAAGTCGTAATCCTTGATCAGTTCCAACCATCTCCTTTGCCTGAGGTTCAGATCTGGTTGGGTGAATATGTACTTGAGGCTCTTGTGGTCGGTGAAGACCTCACACCGGTTTCCCACAAGGTAATGTCTCCATATCTTCAAGGCATGAACCACGACTGCTAGTTCCAGGTCGTGGGTTGGGTAGTTCAGCTCATGCGGTCTCAGTTGCCGGGAGGCGTAGGATATCACCTTCCCTTCTTGCATTAAGACGCATCCCAATCCTTGACGAGAGGCATCACAGTAGACGTGGAAGTCTTTCCGGATGTCTGGCAGAGTCAGAATGGGAGCTGATACTAGCTTCTTCTTGAGAGTTTGGAAGCTCTCTTCGCAGTCGGGGGTCCAGTCAAACTTCACCTCTTTCTGCAGAAGTCTGGTCATAGGCTTGGCGATCTTGGAAAAATTCTCGATGAACCGGCGGTAGTATCCGGCCAATCCGAGAAAACTCCGGATCTCGGTCACGGTCGTTGGCTGTAGCCAGTTGGTTACCGCTTCGACGGTGGTTGGGTCCACTGCTATTCCTCCGGCAGATATCACATGACCGAGGAATTTCACCTCAGACGACCAAAATTCGCACTTGCTGTATTTGGCGTACAGTTGCTGTTCCCTTAGCTTTCCGAGGGTCAGACGGAGGTGAGTCTCGTGTTCTTCCTTGGTCTTAGAGTAAACGAGGATATCGTCGATGAATACCACGATGAACTTGTCCAAGAACTCCATGAATACATTGTTCATCATGTTCATGAAAAAGGCCGGGGCATTCGTGAGTCCGAACGACATCACAGTGTACTCGTAGAGTCCATAGCGGGAGGTGAAAGCAGTCTTGGGTATATCTTCCTCCCTGATCCTTAACTGGTGATAACCTGACCTGAGGTCAATCTTGGAGAACACCGAGGATCCTTTTAGCTGATCGAACAGGTCGTCGATCCGAGGCAATGGGTATTTGTTCTTGATGGTTACGTCGTTCAAGGCTCTATAGTCCACGCACATCCTTTTGGTTTTGTCCTTCTTCATGGCAAATATGACCGGTGCACCCCAGGGTGAGGTACTCGGTCGGATGTAACCTTTCTGCTCAAGGTCTTCGATGTTGCTCTTGACTTCGGCTAGTTCGTTGGCGGCCATTCGGTATGGGCGTTTGGAGATTGGAGTGGTCCCCGGGACAAGCTCGATTCTGAATTCGATGTCCCGCTTGGGAGGCATTCCGGGCAGATCTTCGGGGAAGACGTCTGCAAACTCCTTGACTATTGGTACCTCTTCAAGAGCTATCGAGCGAAGGGATGCTCCGAGTGGTTTGCGACTGACCATCCGGAAGGTGACGGTTACGCCTTCAGGACTGGTCACCGTGACGGACTTGTTGGCACAGTCGATCACTCCCTTGTGCTTCATCAACCAATCCATACCTAGTATAAGGTCGAGTCCGGTGCATTGGATGAGGACAGGCTCGGCCCGAAACAACACTCCTTGGATGTCAAGTTGAACCTTAGGGCCGTAGAAGCGAGCTGAGGTCCTATTGCCGGGGGTGGCAATCACCATGGGAATGGGTAGAGGGAGCACGTCCAGATTGTTTGTTTTTGCAAATTCTTCCGAGACGAAAGAGTGGGTTGCTCCAGAGTCAAATAATACGACGGCCGGTAAGGAATTCATTGTAAACGTACCGAGTACGACTTCAGGAGCCTCCTGAGCTTCCTCCGCGCTGATGTGGTTGACGCGGGCGCGAACGGCCTGGTGGGGTGCTGCGCCTTGGCTCTGCTTGGGGTGAGGACACTGGTGCGAGTAGTGCCCTTCCTTGCGGCAGTTGAAGCAGACGACCGGCCTTCCTTGGCGATCCCTCAAGATCGGGGCCTTGGCGGCTGGTGCCGGCTGAACGGCCGGAGCTGGTGGAGCGGGGCGAGGATGCCCGGCGTTGGATCCACCGGCTGCGTGAGGTGGCCTATAGGCGGGCCGAGGATGGTAGGCGGGCGCTGGTGGCGGAGGGACGAAGCGGGGCCTCTGAGTGTTCGCCTGCTGGTGCTTGAAGGCGATCATCTTCCTCTTGTTGAGGTCCAGCTTGTTCTGCTCAGTCTCTTGGATGAGCGCTTTATTGACCAGCCGCTGGAAGTCGGCGAAGTCGGCGGCGACGAGCTGGATGGACAGCTCATCCTTAAGTCCCCTGAGGAACTTGGCTTGGCGGAGGGCGTCGGTGCGCACTTCCTCCGGTGCGTAGCGTGCGAGGCGGTTGAACTCATGGAGGTACTCCATGACAGTTCGGTTGCCTTGTTGCAGGTCGTGGAACTCCTGCTGCTTCACCGCGATGACACCGGCGGGGACGTGGGCGGCACGAAAGGCGATGGTGAACTCCGCCCAAGTCACCATGTGGCCCTCTGGCTGGGACGCACGATAGTTGTCCCACCACTCGGCGGCGGGACCCTGGAGCTGATGAGTGGCGAAGGCCACTCGCTCACGGTCCGTGCAGGGGAGGAGGTCGAGCTTCTTCTCGATGGTGCGGAGCCAATCTCCGGCCTCCATCGGGTTGGTCGTGCTCGAGAAGATGGGCGGGCGCACGCGCAAGAACTCGGAGAGTTGCGGAGCGGCCGCGGGTGCTGGTGCGCGAGGGGCGGGTTCCCCGTTCTGCAGACGGTCCAACTGAGCCTGTTGGTGCTGCATTTGGGTGAGGAGGGCGGTGATCAGATGATTCTGATTCGCCATCATTTCCGCCAAGGTGGGGTGGTTGGCGGAAGGCGACCCGGATTGGCGCGGGCCTGTCGCACCCCAGTTGGGCACAACACCCTCGGGCGCATCGCGGCTTCCTCCTGCTCCGTTGTTGGAGCCGGTGTTCTGGTGGTCAGCCATCTTCTGAATATCCAAAATGATAAAGCAAAAGATGACGAAACAATAATACAACCATATAAGATTCAAGCACATAATTATATATAGTGGCATAAATTGTTTGTTACAATCAAGTTTTTATTCTACCCATGACACACTCGTCGTGGGCAGCACCACATACAAAATTTTTGATTCTTATTTAGGTAGCGTCTCCTAACGCCTACTCGCCACCGGAGGCGGTCTCCGTGCTCTCGGAACCACGGGTGCGCGGCTCCAGAGAGATGGTGGGCTCGAGAAAATTCTCGATAATGGAGTCGGAGACGAGGCCGGGGCGTGGTGTAGGGGCGCTGGTGGAAGGCCTGGCGGGGGAGGGTCGTGGCGGGATCCTCTTGGGGCGAGGGAGGGGCTCACGGATAGGCTTCTTCTTCCTAGGAAGAAGAGGAACCATCTCCGCGATGTCCTTCTGCAGCTCCATGATCTTGCGCTGCAGCTCGCCGTTCTGCTGGATCAGGTTCTTCGTTTCTTCACGAAGAAACGCAACCGCCTCATGGTGCTCGTCGGCGTCGAGCACCGCCTCGGTGTGAAGATCATCCATGGCCTGCAGAAGACGCGACTGCCGGGCCATGACCGGATCACGCACGGAGTGAACTCCGAGGTAGATGCTACGGTGGGCTCCGGGAGTACGCTTCGGCACAAGCCGGAAGGATGAGTTCTGAAGACGATCGTCGTAGATCATCCTCAGCTCCATGAGGGCCTGAAGGGCGACTCGTTGGCACGCGACGTCGAAAGTCGGGCCTCCAAGTGCGGTGGTGTAGGGCGGCAGATGCTCTCCGGAGCCATGGACGGTGAGGGAGACGTCGCAAGGCCCGGCGAACTCGTCGGGGTAGACTCCTTGAAACTCAGGTTCGAAGAGGAACCCGAGGAAGGTGAGCATCATGCGGAGCTCCCGGACGAAGCCCTCGTAGTGGCGGCAGTAACTGTGGACTTGGTAGACTGGCATCTACAAAACAATAAGTTGAATAAAAGTGAGGAGAGGAACAAAGTTTATGAAGTAGATTTTCAAGAAATAATTTCCTATGGTTAATGGCTAGGCGGGTCTGTTTGGCTTCCTACAGTCAAGTCGGCTCTGATACCATCTTGTAGCGCCCCGATTTATACAAAATCGAGACATTATTGAATTTCCATAGAAAAACAATAATACAAGAGGTTCATCATGCGACAACGTACATACGATAAAATCCATGGTACGCAGACCATATTTATTACAACATTGTTTTAGTAAAAACAGTAATAAAGTAATTAAATAACGGCATGACGAACGTCTTCTTCAGGATCTTTCTTCTTGACTGGGTCGCTACTCCAGACCGTCTTCAAGATAAACATCCTCTGTGGGGTCCAACGGGTATGAGTACAAAAAGTACTCAACAAGCCACCGCAAATGCAAATAATAATGCAGGATAATAAACAAGGAAGGATAAAGGCTAACAATGCGGAATAAAGCAGTTGCAGTTATGACATTTAGTGTAATCATATTTTAATCATGCGGAAAGTAAATATGAACATCATCAACATCAACTAACTCGAGGAGTACGTTTTACCTCCTCGCACAACGGTCCTTACATGTCAATCAACATGCACATCCATATTCAAGTAAACTAACTGGGGGATGTCACGCAACCCGCCCTTGACCGTGGGCTCGGCTTTTCGAAAAGATTTAAGACTCTGATCAGAGATGTACTACTGTACCCACAAGGCACGCACTCATCTCAACGAGATGACCCATTTCACGGGAACTCGTGCCAAAACCTCAATATGAGATGTTCCAAGCGATAACCACCCGCTCTAGGTTTCGCCGGCGCGCCGGGCCGCATCCCGGCTAACGTCGCACCCCCTTTTGCGCCACATTGGTACAAGTCACCCGCAGGTGCAACTTGACCCATCTCCAAGTGGTGGCCTCGGTTTGGAACAACCCATACCTTAGTTAGGACTTACCCACTAGACTTGTGGTTAGTACGTAAGTGTATTGCAACGGATCCCTCAGACCGGTCCTTATAGTGCCCCGGGTGCGACTGACCAATGCCCTAGCTTGCACCCGGAACCCACCATGCATACACTCACAACCATGACTCATCACCAACAGAATTTCCAAAGATAAGAAGTAACGGGATCATATAATAGAACCATTTTACTACGACTCATTTTATCCTATAGCGGCCGTGCCAATACATTGGACACTAGCTAATATCATTCATCATATGGTGACAAGGAGGTTAGGCGAGATAGCATGGCTTGGGTTGCACATCAAGGTCGGGGGATCCTAAATAAATATAATGTAAGGGTTCATTTGACTAATGCATATACATAACCTATGTGTTTTAGCGATAGTCAATTCAGACATGGGTTCAATATGCTCAAAAGAATTGTTTGGTGACTTGCCTTGTTCAGCAAAGGGAGAGGGAGGGACTTCGGGGAAGTACTCCGGCTCCTCGGCGACGTCGTAGTCTTTTTAATATAAAGTAAAATAAAAAGAACATAACATCCAATCAAACAGTATAACATTACACATAAGTTAAAGTTGGTTTGAATAAATAAACTCAAAGGTTAAGGTTCTGGATTTTATAAATAATTTGAAAGGGATTAAAATGAAGGGTTGTCCTCTTTATAAAACAAATGTTTAAATGTGATTAAGGTCATATTAAATCCTCAATTAAGTGTGAAATGAAAAGTTCATGTCAATTTGGTGGTTTTCAGTGAATGAACAGAAAGGAAATTAATAATAATTTTTCTGAAGTTTAAATATTTTAATCCATATTTTAATCCTAAAGGCTTTTGAGTAATTATTTGAATAAACATGAAAATGTCAAAATAAACCTACTGTTTTTATGGCATAAACATGTAGAGAATAATTTTATGAATTTTCTAAAATTGGAATGGCAATTTTTAGAGTCCAAATGCAATAGATATGAATTTTACAAGTTTAAAAGCATTTCTGGAATTTATTTTCAAATTTTAAACCCCTCGGGTCCACGGTGAGCCAGGCCCACGGTGAACCCGCGCACTGTGCGCGTGCGCCGGGTCGATCTGGACCGTCGGATCTGGATCCGGTGGCCAGGCGCGAGGCGGGAGGGTTAAGTGACAACGGACGGCCAGGATTAAAACGCGCGAAGGGGTACCACGTGGACGCACGAGATCGCACGCCGGGTTAAATGAAAATCAACGCGTGAGATTAAAACGTAACGCTTTGACCAGACCCGACGGTGCGGATTAGATCGCGTACGTGGGCTCACGCGCGTCGTCCGATTGCGATCGTGCGGCCAGGATTGAATCCGGCACGACACGCGCTAAGGGGGCTATACCCCCCTTCGTCTCCGGCGACGGCGGGGCTCGGGTGCGGTGGCGATGGCGCCTACGAGGGGGCTAGGCCCTAGCTCTATGCGAAAACGGAAAGAGGAGGCCAAGGCGGTCACGACGGTACCTTAGGCGAGGCGAGGGGTCGACGGAGCGAGGCCGGCGACGAGGGTAGACGGCGGAGTGGTTCGGGTTTCTCGTCGGCGATGGGGTTCCGGCGGGGTTCGACGTCGGCGGAGGGGTGGCCGAGGTCGGGGTCGTTCTCGCGGTCACGTTGGTGGCGGAGGCACGGGCGGAGGTGGTCCGGTGCGACGGCGAGCGGTGGCCGGAGGTGAATCAGAGGGTGTGCGCTAAAAAGCGAAATGCGAGTGCTCTGTTCGTTCTCGAGGCGATTAAGCGTGGGGGTCGGACGCGGCTCAGGCTGGGGGCTTAAATAGGACGCCGGGGAGGGCTCGCATGCAAGGAAACCGGCCGAGGGCCTTTACTCGCCGGCGATGGCTCGGCCATGCACGCGGAGCGGCGATCCCGTGGCGTAAACGCGAGGGTTAAAGCGGGGAAACGGTCGGCTGAGCGCGGGGGGGCTGTTAATGGCGCCAATTTAATGCGGGAGGGGCCAGCGAGGCGGATCCGAGGCGGGGTCGTCGGCCGGCGGAATTTGGGGGCGACGGCGGGAGGTAGACGACGGGTCTGACAGGCGGGGGCCACTGGCCAGCGGGCGCGAGCGGGTGAGGGTGGCGACTGACGGGTGGGGCCGGGTTGTCGGGTGCGCGCGCGAGGGGAGGGGATCGGCGCCGACAGGTGGGGTCCATGCGTCAGTCTAAGGCGGGCGCGGTAACGGGCTGGGCCGGCCGGGAGAGAGAGAAGGGAGGGAGAGGAGCCCATTACTGTTCTAATACTTTTCTGAATAAAAATAATTCCAGAAAATGGGTTAAAATATTAGGGCTACTTCCAAGGCTGGTAAAAATTTATAAAAATTCTCAAAATTATATTTTGGTCTTAGGATCATATACAAAAAGTTTCACCTCCTGATTTGGTCATCTACTCCATGTTGTAGTTCAAAAGGGTATAAAAAGGATTTAAAGGTATTTTCTGAAATAAAAATCCCAATAAATTGAATTAATAATATTTTTATTGCTTTGAAAATTTGGGGTGTTACATCATCGAACGGCTTATTCACGATGCAAGCATCTATGATGCACATGTTACTACTAGTAAAATTGCATCACAGGCAAAAATTACTGTAATTTTCTAGTATATTTCTTAAAAAAATTGCTAAATAGAGATATGAATAAAATTACTACAATTTTCCAGTATTTTTCTATGCAATTTTATATTTACTGATAAAAGGTACTGATAATTAAATGCACACGAGAAAATTAAAAACAGTAAAATAGTAAACAATAAATAAGCATAGAAAATATTGCTGAAAAGGATTCAGATTCTAGAGGTCCTTTTATGCAAGAAAAATATATTGCTTAAAACAAATTTCAGTGAATTCGAGGGCACATACGCAAAATTCATAGTTTTTACGTGATTTTTCAGAAATCCATAACCTTTACGCAAAATTCTTATATTCTACATGGTTTTTTCTTTTTCTATTTTTCTTCCTTTTTCTCTTTCTTTTCCTCCTCCTTTCATCCATTCATTTTCTTTTCCTTGGCATGTTGGGACTTTGGCAAAAAACATGTGGCCTGGCGCGTGGGTGCCTAGCGGCTAAGGTTTTTCAACCCAATCACCAGAGCTTGGCGAAGGCGACGGTTCTTCCGTGGGTTGGGTAATGAGGACAACACTTCTAAATATACAAACATACAAGATTACAAAGGACCCATGACTCGTGTCCGAGTTCATCCACTAAATTGTCAAGTTAATTTAGTCCTTGTTACTCAAACAAACCCTTATATGGATAGAATGCTACTAAGTTCAAGTTATGATCATATTGTACTCAAAAACATCAGAGAGGATACGAATTACCGAGTAGACAAGGACTGCCGATCGGGGCCACCGAGTGGACAAAGGAAGAACAAGACTGCTGATCAGAGCAATCGAGAGATGGTGTGTTCTGACCACCGACCACCTACACCTTCGACCGACCATCGACCTCCGACTCCAATTGTCTAACCACTGGCGTCCTACCGACCACGAGGATGCCACTCTAGAAGCCATCAAACCTATCAAGAGTCAGACTACCAAACTAGTAAGGAGATGGACTCCAAATTAAGTTGAGTTAGATTCCTAATAGTTTTCTCGAGTTTTACGGTTTTACTTAGAGTCCTTTTTTGTTACGACCCATATCTCTAGGGTACGGCCCATACATCTAGGGACCTATAAACCTTATAAATAGATGGGAGTCACCATTGTTAGGGTTGGTTTTGCTTAGATTATTATGTCATCGCAGTTTCATCGTAGATCGGTGTTGGCGTAAAAGATTATGCTAACATGTTTAAAGAACTTGAAAGATTAACAAACGAAGTGTTTGTTTATGAGGATTATTCTAAGCCTCCGAATTGGATAATAGCTTGAGATAGTTCAAAGTGTGTATTAAATATCTGAGTATTCAATACCTCTTACAGAGTGAAGAGGGGTATTTATAGACGGAATACATTGGGAAAAGACTCTTTTACCCTCTAATTACAACCGACATAGAAGATACTGTTTAATATTCTTTGTAGGGTCAAAAGGGTAAAAGACTAATCCAATCAGTGAGAAGATAATTCTTCTATCCTCGCTGGCAGTACCCCTTCAGGTAAAGAGGCTCCGGGAGGTTTCGTCATGCCAAAGTCTTGACGAAGACCTTCACGGTAAAGAGCTGCGAAGACCTTGATGCTTTTAGGATCTTTGGATACCAAAGCTTCTGACTTCATTTCTTCTGATTGTGTTGATGGTGAGGCTTCCTTAATTTCTGGAGGATGAAATATTTTCCCCCAACAGTAGCCCCTCGAATACTTCTCTCTGAATTTCCTGTGCAGTGAAGAGGGCAGTATACGCAAGAAATAATTTCATGTCTAGAATTTGGAAAAAAAGTTTGATAGCCCTTACAACCATTAGAAATAATATCTTCAGAACTAAAGGATCTCCGGACTAGAAGCCTGTTCAGAGGCATCCAAGGGAGTGGCTTCGGAGTCAGATTTCTTTCGGAGCCAAAATAGCCGTTAGTCTTCAGAGCCGTTAGACCCAAATTAGAGCCGTTACTCTCTGAGAAGGCTAACGGTCACACGATCTCCGATGGTTGCAACTCTTCGTGAGATGACCCTGCATGTCATAACAGCGTCGAAACTGAAACAGAGCAACCCAAACGTTGCTCTGTAACGTATAGTACAAGGAATTCCAAGTGCTATAAAAGGAAGAGTAAAAGTGATTTTTAGACACTTTATCGACTGCTTTTGCATACTTCTTTCCTTCTTCGTGAGCGCACACTTCTAGTTCCCTTGATTTCTCCAACGGCGAAAACCAGCAACAAAGCTCTTGTGTCTGCTTCAACATTGGCTCGGCAGTAGGCGATGGCTACGACTGCAGTGGCGGGGCCTTCAGAGAATCCCCATCCTGTCAGTCCTCACGATCTCCGCTTGTGAAACCAAGGGGGTGGTTTCTGTCTGAATGATGAGCTTTTGAGTGATCGAGTGGTTGATCGATTGGTTTTGTGTCATGTTTGAGTGCATCGAGGGGTTCGATGTAAATTGGAGGATTGTGTGCCGAGGGTATCGACAGTGCGTCGTGTTCTTCTTTTGACTTGTTTTGGATGTGCAGGGTGGAGATGCTGACCGACTGTCGACGGAGAGTGATGAAGGGTCAAGTGGGGAGCTCGATGTCGGAGAATCAGGGAGGTCGGGCGAAGTTGGAGAAGATGTCAAGAGTGCACGAAGAGAGTGAGCAAGACTTGAACGACGATTGATTGTGATGGCGCGTTGACTGGGTCTGCGAGAGGGAGGTCAGGGCAAGCATTTAGGCGGCTCGAGGGGATCGAGAGCGGAAGTGGCTTGCTGGCGCTCGGAGTCGCAAAGCAGTGTCATGCGTCGAAGGGTTGAGAGGCTTTGTCGGTTTTTGCTGAAAATCGTCGAACCACTAAATGTTTCAAGTACAATAATTAGAAGTCTATGTTTAGTTTGAGTAATTCAGTTTTATAGTGTAATCTTTTGGTATATTTTTAGAATGGTTTTATTCTGAAAATATATTAAAAGTGAAGTCTCTTTGTAATTTTTATTTTGAGTCAAATTGGGTAATTTTCAGAATATTCAATTCTGAAATTTCCCAAGGGGTATCTTGTAAAAGTGACTTCTAGAAGCTGCCTACTTAAGTGATCTTATCCCCTAAGTTGGCTGGAACTTTTGGGGACTTTTGGATAGAATTTTGATCCAAAAAATGAGAGAAAACTCTATGGGGATGAAATTTTTGACGAGCTATAGCGACTGGACGAAAATGGCTTGATCTGCTACAGAGTTCCCGACAAGCACTATATCAGGTAAGATCCTAGCGTAGGAAATTGTTTAGACTGAATTCGTTTTTGTGATCCATTTTCTAGTGAATTGACTGCAGAACTTGATGTTGATGTTTATACAACTTTTGTTGTGGATGTTTTGAATGTTCCATTTTTGAAAGTTGCAACTGGTTTCTGTGATTCCTTCTTAATTCTTTTGCTGATCAAACAAGGCATCACAGTTCTGGAATTTAACTCTGGCTGAAATGGTTCAGTTTTTGTGTACCCTCTACATGTTTGATATTATGCTCCCATACATGTTCATCATCTAGAACAACTTGTTGGTCTAAATTTTGTGATCTGAAATCATTACAAGTTTAAGTTTCTGGATGTTAGGGGAGATAATCCCGATGATAGCAGGGGAGCACGGAGGTTCGTACGACTCCGAAGGAAGACCACAACCAGGAGACCCGAAGCCTAGTGCCGGAGGTACTTAAACCTCCGAGCGAAGGAGCCGGAGGCCTCCGAAGGCTCCGAGACTCACCGGAGGAGGAGGGGGTCTTCGGAGGAAGAGCGATCGGCCAGGTGCCGGAGGCCACCCTTCGGGCCAAGTTGAGGCTCCAGAAGGAGGTCGGACGTCAAGAAGACCAGTCAAGACCGTAGGGGGCACAAGATCGTGATCGCCTGCGCCGTGTCGGGCGGGCTTTGCAGCGCCCGACATGGCCGGCACGCCGCCAGATCACACCTTCTTGTCTGTACTATGTAACGCTTGTCTGTACTATGAAGTGTCTATTTTGTCTGTACCACTGACCGATGTTAGACCGAGTGGCAGTTGGGGGTTGCAGGAACCCGACCCTTCAGAGCGGGCCACCCTATAAATACCCCTCAACTGTAGTTGTAATACACACGATCCCAGAATACAGAGCACACAACATTCCATTACTTCCACCCACTAAGAAAACCTGCTGGTTCGATCCGTCGTTCCAACAGTTGGCGACGTCCGTGGGGATCCTAGTTCGAGAAGTTAGCGTCCTCTACATCCAGTCACCAAAACATGTCGGGTCGAAAGGGCACGAGCACGGTTCCTCTTCGACGGTCAGCCCGCACCGCCGGAATCGAGCCCACCCTAGTCGCCATTCCCGGGTCATCGCGTCCGTTGGGGCGCCTACCGTGGAGCTGACCCAGGCCCCGGAGGGGACGCCGGAGGTTTGGGGCTCTGTTGGCGTTTCGGAGCCGCCCTCCGTCAATCCCACGAGGCCCCAAGAGGGGCCGTCGGAGGTGCACCTTCCAAATGGGCCCCCGGTGGTGGCCCTCCGGACCGACTACGTCCGCTCACAAGACCCTGAGACCGTCTCAGGAGGAAGCGGGAGTCAAGCCGATGCTCTGGCCACTGAGAACGCCCGACTGAAGGCGGAACTGGCCCAGTGGCGCCAGGAGGCGTCGCTCCGTCCTCCTGAGCCCTCCCGTGCTACGAGGGTCGCGGCCGTAGCCCTGAGCGACGACGAAGATCAAGCGGAGGAAAACGCGTCGTACGACGAGGAGTCTCCCCTGCACCCAGATCTTCAGAGGGTGTGCTTCGGCTCGAAGTTTCGCGCCGCCAAGCTCCCCAAGTACTCCGGGGACTCCGACCCCAGAGAGTTTTCCTGCTCATACGCTCTAGCAATAGAAGCGTCCGAGGGAAGCCGCGATACCATGGCTAAATGCTTCCCTCTGGCGCTCAAAGGAATTGCCCTTCGGTGGTTCTGGTCGCTCTAGCCTGGGACCATCCGTTCGTGGGACCAGCTGAGGAAGAAGTTCGTCAACAACTTTCAGGGAACCTTTGTGGCCCCAATGTCCACCGGTAGTCTCTTCCAAGTGAAGCAGCAACCCAAAGAGACTTTGCGGCAATACTCCCAGCGCTTCGCGCACACCAAGGCCCAGATCAAGGGGCTTTCGGCTTCCTCGGTCACAAACGCCGCCCGGGAAGGTGTCACCCACCCAGGCCTCCTCGACAAGCTCCATCGAAAGCCTATCACCTCGGTGGCGCAGCTCATGACGTACTTCGAAGAGTACGCCCGGTATGAAGAAGTCTAGATACACCGACAGGCGATGATAGTCCCTGTCCGAGCCACAAGTGCTAAGGCATACGAAGCCTCGCCGGACCTCGACCGAGGAGCCCGCCCTGCTCCTGACTTCCGCCGCCAAGACTCCGGCCGGCAAGACTCCATTCACTGAGACTCTCGGCGAGCCCGAAAGCATCTTCGGGGGGAGGTCCTCAGCATCACACCTCGAGTCCCCGCTGTAGGACCGAAAGAAGCGACCAGAGGGGGGGGGGGTGAATGGGCGCCTAAAAAAATTCTTTCGAATCTATGGCCTGTTCCCAATACCCAACGCACCTCAAAAATACTAAGCAGCAGAAAATAAACAGAGAGCCTAAGTCTAAAGGTATCTAGCCTAGAAGCAACTGATGTCAAACAGAGAACTATCAGAGCAGTGCTACTAGACAGATGAACAGAATACCCAAGACTAGGCAAGGCAAACTTTTCAGTATAATGTTTTAAGTATACTAAGAATGAAGTGAGAAGTTACCGTTCGAATTCTGTCTCCTGTTCGAAACTTGACGAAGCCTGCTTCGCTGGTCGAAGCCTGCTTCGGAGGTTGGTGATGAAGCCTGCTTCGGAGGACAGTTGCGAAGCCTGTCGAAGGCTGTTGAGAGGATGCCGAAGGTATGTTTTGGTCTAGCCTAGTTCGAAGTGGCAAAAAGCGAAGTAAGCTTTGAAGCGAAGTGTGACAAAGTCGGAGCCTGCTTCGAAGTGTGTACTTCGAAGGCAAGGCTTCGAACACAGCAACTTCGAACCGAGTGCTTCGAAGCTAAACCTTCGAACACAGCAACTTCGAATCGAGTGCTTCGAAGCTAAACCTTCGAACAGAAAACTTCGAACGCGACACACAGACGGACGACCTTCGAACAAGGAAGCGAAGCCTGTCACACGACAGAGACAAAATTCGAAACCTTTATTTCTACCTTCGAAACGAGCGAGCTTCGAAAAGAGAAGCGAAGGCTGACACGCGACAGAGAGACCAAAATGAAGTCTATCAGTGAGATTAGCTTCGAAGCTAACTCCGAAGCCTAACGAAGTATCGACTTCGAACAGCTCGTGACTGATAACACCTTCGCAAAGACTATCGAAATATGTGGCGCTGTCAGAGTGCAAAGTGTTCAGCGAAGCTAGAGAAACAGCACAAAAATGAAGCCGAAGTTCAATCGAAGCCTTCGAAGATGTTAGATCGAAGCCTGCCTCACGGAGCTGAGGGGCTTCGAACAGAGAGGTGGCTTCGCCAGAGAACAGCCAGAAAAGAGACTTCAGTCCTGTCAACTCGATCAAAAAGTTGAGCAGTAAAAGCAAAAAGCTGGCACAAGAGTACTATTGCTACAGAGTAGTAGTACTACTTGCAACAGCAAGAACTAGTACTACTTCTCACGAAGAACACACTCAACAGAGAAGCATCTGTTCCAAATAAATTGACCGCAAGCACATTGAATGAAATGCAGTGCACATAAATGCTTCGCACAAACAAAAACAGCCAGAATAAAATCTCCCCGACAGCAAAGAACCACGTAAGACTTCAGGAAGAACAAGGCTTGTCGCCTGGCGGCGCACGCATGAACAGGAGAGGAGAGAGACAAAGCAAGAGACAAAAAGTGACCCAAAAGAGTAGTATTAATTTCAGCCAAAAGGGTAGTCCAAACCCTAGGGATTGAGGTCCTATTTATAGGCTCCCAACACTAGGAATATTCCACCTGCCCCTTAGTGTATTTACAGACGCAAAAATAAAGGAAAAGACTCTACTGCCCTTAGGTATTTTTACAGACACGACCGACTGACTATGGGCCTAGAGATACAGATGACTTATCCGGAAGCTAAGTTTTCGTAGCGACTACGGCTTCTCTTCTGGACAGTCGGATACAAGATCGACGATTGTCAGTTTTGCGCCGAAACTGAAAAAGCCTCCACCGACTTTGCACCAGGTACCCGGATTGGGCCGGCCCGATTCCGCAGCTCTCTCAACCCGGCAATCACTCACCGCCCGTGTACCTGAGTCAACCCTGGTCAACAGCCCAGTGGGTCTTCTGCTGCTCCTGTCCCATGTACCCGGATTGGGCCAACCCGACTTCGCAGCCTCCTCTGCCCGACAGTCGCTTGCTGCCCGTGTACCTGAGTCACACGCGGCCCATGAAACAGCAGATCTTCATTCTTCTCAGTCCTCTTTGACTATCGTTGACAATGACTCATCACTTTTGGAGCCATGAGGCCCACGCTATTCAGCATGGCTCCTCAATCTCCCCCTTGATGAGTGCATTGTCAACACTTCTCATCTTCAGCTCTTCAGCACCTGCGAACAAATGTGGAAACACGAAAACAAAGCACAAGAAAAACAAAGAAGAAGAAAAATAAGGTAAAAAGTTTTAACCCTAATGACCAAAAGCCGAACAAAAGCAAGAAGCGGTCATTATGGTTAACCAAAACGTAAAAGCTCAAAATGTGTGCAATTTCAAAACAACAAGGATATCAACAGAGTAAGAACTCCCCCTTAAACTCTGATCCCAAATTTTCTCCCCCTTGTTGACAAGTGAACTCATCAAGCACTCAAAAAGAGACACAGACTCCCCCTGAAACGCAACTCCCCCTCAAAATATGCGATGAATGCAACTGGGGTGCAGGTGGAGTGAATAAAGCATGCTTCTCAGATATGATTGACTGCAATTACAACATCTAACAAGTATAGCAAAAGACATACTGTCTAAGACACATGGCATGATCAGTGCAACAGATGATATTTAAGGAAAGTCATTAGCACGCATTTTTTAGTTTTTGCAAACAAAAGCATCACCATATTTTCCAGTTGACAAGCAAGGTAAAGCATGAGATGCAAAAGCTAACTGATATCTACCAAGATAAACATTGTCCAAAAAACAAATTGCTTCAGCAAACTTGTTATCATTTCAATTTTCAAGCCTTTTCTTTTCCCTTTTTCATTTTTGCCAGGGGTTATTTGCCTGTCAAACCTTATGCTGACCGACCAAGTCAAGCCTAGGCCAGAACTGGACCATTAGAAGATTAAGACATTGGCCTTGGCATACATTACAGTGTCCGAGTTCATACCAAAGTGCTATGGTACGCAGTCCAGAACAATGCAATGCGACAAGACAAACCCACCTGGATCTTTTCAATGTTAAGCATAAAAAGGCATGGAATTTTTATTTTTCTGGTTTTTCATTATTTTATAGCACATTTCCATGATTTAAAGCAAACAGATGTCCAAGTTGCATATTTGCATCTAAGTCAGGAACTAGCTACAAGGCATGTAACAGATAGCAAGAGCACTTAGCCTACACATGCTAGTTACCAGAAGCAATGGTGATCATTTTTCAAGTTTAAAAGCATAAAAGCCATGCATATGACAGATATCAGATATATCAAGTGAACTGAATCAAAACATGATCATTGACAAATACTCAAAAGCATGTACAAGCTAGAATAAGTAAAACAGTTCAATCATATAACAGAAGCAGCTCCAAAGTGTGATATGTGAATATGCAAAGTATGAACACACACAAAAAGACTCAAGAAAAGAGTAAAGAAGAAAGAAATCTGACGCAAAATATCCTAAAAAGGATACACAACACCCAAATCCCCTCGTAAACGCTCAAATGTAGACTGATCTAGGGGTTTGGTGAAAATGTCAGCAACTGATGATGGGTATCAACATGAACAAGGTCAATGACACCTTTCTCATATTGATCCCGCAGAAAGTGAAAGCGCACATCAATGTGTTTGGTTTTTGAATGAAGACATGACATGGGTTTTTCCCTACACTAATTGCACTAGTGCTGTCGCAAAACAAAGGAACTCTGGTAGGAAAGAGTAACCCAAAATCTCGCAGAGTGGAAATCATCCAAACCAACTGTGAGCAGCAGCTAGCAGCAGCTACATACTCAGCCTCTGTGGTCGAAAGAGCAACTCCAAATTGCTTTCGAGAAGACCAAGAGACAAGAGAAGAACCAAGAAACTGGCAAGTACCGGAAGTCGACTTGCGATCCAACCGGCACCCACCAAAGTCAGTGTCCGAAAATCCAGATAAATCAAGAGAAGATGATGCTGAATAGAAAAGACCAAGATCAGGCGCATAAGTGAGATACCTAAAGATGCGCTTGACAGCCTGTCGATGAGACGCGTGTGGTGAAGACTGGAAACGCGCGCAAAGTCCCACGGCGAACTGTATGTCTGGTCTTGTTGCCGTCAAGTACAGCAGTGAACCGATCATCCCTCGAAACTCCCATTCATTGACCTTGACGCCGCTCTCATCCTTGTCCAGACCCCCAGAAGTGCCCATCGGGGTCATCTGCGGCTTGAATTCACCACCAAAGTCAAATTTCTTTAACATATCACGAGTGTACTTACCTTGGTGGATGAATATGCCATCCTTGGTCTGCTTGATCTGGAGCCCTAAGAAGTACTTGAGCTCACCCATGAGGCTCATCTCAAACTCACTGTGCATCTGCTCAGAAAACTTGGACACAAGATCATTAGTAGTACCGCTAAAAATAATATCGTCCACGTAAATCTGAGTAACTAAAAAATCTAAAGCATCTCTGAGCAAGAAAAGAGTTTTGTCCACAGAACCCATCACAAAGCCCTTCCCCAACAAAAATTGCTTCAACCGGTCATACCAAGCCCTGGGGGCTTGCTTCAACCCGTATAAAGCTTTGTGCAACTTAAAAACATGTCGAGGAAACTTAGGGTTCTCAAAACCGGGGGGTTGCCTAACATAAACCTCCTCTTCTATGTACCCGTTCAGAAAAGCACTCTTAACATCCATTTGAAAAAGCTTAAAACCCTTCGAAACGGCAAAAGCTAGAAGAATACGAATGGACTCAAGACGGGCAATAGGAGCGAAGGTTTCTTCAAAGTCAATACCTTCCTTCTGGCAATAACCCTGGGCAACTAGTCGAGCCTTGTTGCGCACCACAACCCCATCTTCACCTTGTTTGTTCTTGAATACCCACTTGGTGCCTATGGGGTTGCATCCTGGTGGCGGCTCAACTAATGTCCAAACCCGATTGCGTACAAAGTTCTCTAGCTCTTCTTGCATAGCATTAATCCAATTAGAATCAGAAAGAGCATGAGAAATGTCTCTGGGCTCAAAAGATGCAACAAATGCAGATTCAACAAACACAGCAAGAGAGGTAGATGAACGCAAAGTTCTCTCAGTCAAATCACCGATGATGAGCTCTGAGGGGTGATCACGCTGAACTGCTCGGGTTCCCTGGTGATCTGAAGTCACCTCACCGGAGTCAGCAGCTGGCACCTCTAGACTCGACTGAGGGGGCTCGATCATAGTGGAAGAAGTGATCAGAGGTCCTCCCTCATCCTCAGTCGAAGTCTCAAAAGGTGTGGGCTCTGCAGGGGGTGCAGAAGGCCCACCCTCATTAGCGGCTAGAGTATCCTCATCTTCCTTGAAGATGGACTCTCCGAGCTCACCATCAGAAGGCTCAAAAGAAGGAGTCAAAGAAGGCAAGGACTCATCAAATGAAACCTCACAAGTCTCGACAAGCAGCTGGGATTCGAGGTTCCAAACACGGAAGCCTCGATAATGCAAAGCGTATCCAAGAAAAATACCGTCCCAGCAACGAGACTCAAACTTGTCCAAATGCCCTCCCTTCTTGAGCACAAAGCACTTGCAGCCAAACGCTCGCAAGTGGCTCACCTTGGGCTGTCTGCCAAACCGCAATTCATATGAAGTCTTACCAAGGTAAGCTCTAAGAAATATGCGGTTGGCTAGATAGCAAGCCGTGTTCATGTCTTCAGCCCAAAAACGCCTAAGAGTCCTGTTCTCATCGAGCATCGTCCTGGCCATCTCGACCAGTGTGCGGTTCTTTCGTTCCACAACACCGTTCTGTGGGGGAGTGTAAGGAGAAGAAAACTGATGGTCCAGACCCTGATCACTACAGAAGTTGACGAACTGAGAGTTCTTGAACTCAGAGCCATTGTCGGAGCGAATTGCTCGCATCCAACCATTGTTCTCATTCTTCAGCTTCAAAATCAGGTCATGAACAAATTGAAAAGTTTCATCCATAGACTCCAAAAAGAAAACCCACGAGAATCGAGAAAAGTCGTCAACAATCACAAGTGCATACCACTTTCCACCGACTGAGCGTACCCGAGCTGGACCTACAGTGTCCAAATGTAAAAGCTCGCTCGGATACGAAGTCATCACCTGAGTCACAGGTGAGTGAGAAGCGGCAACCATTTTCCCATGACGACAGGGATGACAAACTAAATCCTTCTCCATCTTAAGCTTGGGCAATCCTCGGATGAGGTCCATAGAGCTCAACCTGACTAGCAGATCAAAACTCAAATGACCTAACCTCCTATGCCACTTCTAGAGCTCAGAGGAGGATCCAGCAATCAAACAGCGAGAAGGGCCAAAGGAGCTAGAGAAGTCAATTCGAAAAACTTTACCGAAGGGTAAAATCTGACAAACCAAAAACCCTCTAGAATCAACCACAGAAGAATTGCCCTTCTTAAAACGCACTTCCAAACCATCCTCAAGAAGTTGTGAAAAAGAAATCAAATTGAAGTTCAAATTTTTAACCAAAGCAACATTCTTCAAGGAGAAATGATCTGAAATGCGAATTGAGCCTATGCCACTTACTTTCCCTTGACCGCTGTTCCCGAACGTGATGTATTCTTTGGAGCTCGGGGGAATGAGACTGGAGAACCATCTGCAATGTCCCATCATGTGGCGAGAGCATCCTGAGTCCATGATCCAAACATCCTCCAGTCCCCGGTCCTGCACAATCAGTGGCTGTAAGTGGGAGCAAATGGTCCGGCGCCAGGTTTAGCAAAAGAGCTAAACCAGTGTCGAGCCATCTGCTCAAAAGACGGAAAGCAGAAATCATCAAAAGAGTTTGGACCAAAACGCGGCTCAAAGCGCGGTCCTCAGTTCTGCCTAACCCTGTGGCCACGAGGTCCAGAACCATAGCCAACACGGTCTGGAACTCTGCCGGAATAGACACCACCAACTGGAGCATGGGCAAGAAAGCCGTCTTCTCTACCACCACCTACACGACGCGGCCTGGCCTCCAGCCTCTCCCCGCGTCGAGGAACACGCAGTCTACCACCCTGCTGGTAGAACTGCTCCTGACCATTACGAGCCCTCTCTGCTCTCTCAACCCGCTTCCTCCTGAAGCAAAACTCCGCAAGATGCCCGTCTCTCTAACGGTACACACAATGATAGGTGGGCTTCTTGGGTTGTGGTTGAGGCTTGGGGTTCTTGGGCTTAGTGGTGTTTGGTGTTGTCTTCTTGGGTTGAGAGGGTCCAGGAAGAGAGTCAAGAGAAGTGTGGAGATGTTTGGGCTTTGGAACCCAGATAGGTTTCTTGGGTGGAGCTTTAGGTGGTTCATGGATCACTCCATCCTTGGGCTGACAAACCTGGGAAGACTCAGTGGAGTGAGTCTTGGGATACCTCTGCTCTGGAGTCATTTTGCTCCACTCCACTGCCTGGCTAATGGCACTCTCAAATTCAGCCTTGGTGTAGGTATAACCTACCCCAAACCCATCCTGCCTCTTGAACTGCTGGATCATCATGCCAAGCTGTGGCTCTCTGGCACTGATCCAACTCAGGATAGAACGGAGGTAAAAGTTCTCATTCTGAGAATCTGCTAGCTCCTCTCTCAAGGAAGCTAGAACCTCCACCTGAGACAAGCAGGTCTCACACTCACTCTCTACTTGGACAGACTTTTCGGCTTTCAGCTTGATCAACTCCATTCTAAGAGACAGACAGTTCTCGCAGACAGTGGGTGGAACTGACAGTGTCTCAAGCTCTAGCTTAGTCTGGGCAAGCTTAGCTCTCAACCTCTCCAAATCACCCAGATGTTTATCACCCTTGGATTTTAGCTCAGCTAAGGCAGCTAGATGAGATGGGCAATCAACACAGGGTGCGATGACAGTGGCTTGAGCATCTTTCAGCTCCAGCTGAGCACTTTCAAGCTCAGTGGCCAAAGCGTCCCTCTCATCAACCCTTTCTGTGTACCTGGACTTCAGAGTCGACAGGTCACACAGAAGCACCTCACACTTCGGGCACTCACTGCTATCACCCAAGCAAGGGGAAGAAGATAGACTCTCAATTCTGCCGTTGGCCACGGCAAGCTCACTCTCCAACTCATCTATCCTCTTCTTAGCCCCCTAAGCAGTTTTTCCTGATATTTCAACTCCTGACGATTGCTCTCAAGTAAATCAACAATTTCGCGTTCATAGGATGATACCTTGTTGTCGTCGTCGTCGGAGTCATCGGAGGAGCTCTTTTCTTCCTTATCCCCAAGAGCCATTGAGCAGAAGCTCTTGCGAGATCTTCGGCGCTGATGTGAGCAGCTCTTCGGTCTGTCCCTGAAGGCCATGAAGCAGAGGCCTGCCGGATCATCCTTCTCCTTCCCCTTCCTGATGACAATCTCCTCATCGCTTGAGCTCGATGAAGAGGAAGAAGACGTGGACCGCTTGGAGTAGCTCTTCTCCATCTCGGCGAAGAAGGCCTTGTCGCGCTTCTTGTTCTCTCGCCGGTAGTCCTTCAGGGCCTTTCTGAAGAATCTGGTCTTTGGCTTGCCCTTGTTGAAGGAGGAGCTGTCGTGCTTGCCGGAGTCGTGGAAGCCACCACCGGTGCCCTTCTTGTGGCCATTGCGCTTGGGGCAGTCGGCGATGAAGTGTCCTAGATCACCACACTCAAAGCATCCGGTCTTTGTGCCGTGTCTTTTGAACATCCTTTTGTCATAAACACGACGCACCCGGTTGTTAAACAGACACAAATCATCATCTCCCAAAGACTCAAGCTGGTCCTTAGTGATTGTTGGCGCAAATGTTACGCCAACAGGTTCTCGGTAATCAAGAACGGACAAACAGGAAGTTTGTGTTTTAGCACTACTTTGAGCCTCCGAAACAGATAATAACTCAAGTGGTCCGAATAAGTGTAGATGAACAACTTGTTCTGCCCCCTCTTTATAGGGTACAATGGGGGGTATTTATAGGGGAAAAAGCATAAGGAAAAGACCTATTTACCCCTAGATTACAACCGACATAGTAGAAACTATTCGGTATTATAAACAAGGTTATACACGGTAAAGTACTGCAGGGTAGATGGATAAGTTGGACATCCAATCAATCATGTCCTTCAGCTTCGAGGCCTCCATCCTCCCTTCGGAGGGTTCTCTAGGGCTTCGCACCGTAGCACCCTCCGGTCGTGGCGATGTATGCTTCGAACAACAGTCCGCCGGCTTTGGGGTCCTCATCAGCCTTTGAAGGGTTAATCTTTAAGTCTTGGAAATAGAGTAATTTCCCCCAACAGTAGCCCCTCGAATACGCCTTTCTGTAGTTAACCTGTTTTAGAAAGAAGGCAGTAGACGAAAAGAACATTTCTAATTTCTGAGGCTTAAAGAGGATTTGAGGATGCTGTGACTTAGCCGAGGATTTTGAACCCAACGCCTTCAAACCTTCGCCTTCGAGTTCTTGATATAGTGGGAACGCACGTTGGGAAGGGAACGGTTTCAGAGTGCGAACGTCGTGGAGACGGTTTCGGAGCGCGCACGTCGTGGAGACGGTTCCAGAGAGCGGACGTCGTGGGGTGCCGTCAAAGTAGCTGTTACGGCGCAAGTAGCCGTTACCCTTTGTAAAAAAGGTAACGGTCGATTTTTACAGTGGTTGTACGCCGTTCCAATTACCGGACCCACTTGTCGGCGACAGAAGCCGAACCTGCAATGTGAAATCAATCGAAGAGTAGTACTGGTCGCGTGGTTATAAAAGGGGGAGACGGAGATTAACCGAGATTTTTTACCGTATTCATCACCTGCGATTCACCTTTCCCCCAATCCTCCAAACTCTTGAACACTCGAGCACAATGGCGAGAACTAGCCACACCACCCCGGCGGTGGCCAACACCCTAGCGCAGAGGCAAGTGTGGGCCGCTTCGGCAGCAGCGGCAATGGCGGGGGCTCCGAGCGGTGCCTGGCCCAAGAATCCTCGGGCGCTCCGTCCACCTTCCAAGAAGAAGATTGCCCAAAGCTTCATCATCGGCCAATCCTTGAGCACCGCCGAGTCCATTGAAGAAGCGGTGGACGGAAAGTTGGGCGCTGGATTGAGGACCCGAGTCCCTGGGACGGAGTCGACCCCAAGGCCGCGGAGCGGAGAGGTGGTGGTCTTCGAAGCATTCTTCGAAGCAGGCCTGGGGCTACCAGCTGTGGATTTCTTGGCAGAGGTGTTGGACTTGTTCCATATCACCCTGCCTCAGCTATCCCCCAATGCCATCGCCCGCTTGGCCATCTTCGAATGGGCGCTCCAGGCGGAGGGGTGCGAAGGGCGCTCCGAAATCTTCGCCGCGACCCACGAAGCCATATGCCAACCGAAGCCACAAGACGGGCCAAGAGACTCCAAGGTGACGATAGCCTTCGGCAGCGTTAATTTCCAGCTGCGGAGGGAGCATGCCCTCCACTTCCATGCAAAAGCTATAAACGACAGGTGGTAAACAAACTGGATACTTCGGTGGTTTTATGCCGAAGTCGGAGAGGACTCCCCCTCGCTGGTCCTCTCCAGGAGATCTGGTACCAGAAGGAGGCAGACATCTCTCCGAACCCTAGCCTGCTCTCGACGAGGCTAGGGTTGCTTACCTCAGTGGCTTGTCGTATGAGTATGCGCGACCTGGCTGAGGAGTTCGTCGCCCTTCGGATTCCTCCCCTCGGAGCCAACTGGTCGATTGTGTTCCCACAAGCCTCGGAGGGGGACCTCCGAAACTTAGGTAAACCTTCTCCTTGCTGCATCATATTTAAATGAAGAAATCAATTATACTCATATTCTCATACCTTTTTTCTTTCAGCGGCGCCTCTGGCATTGGCTCCAGAGGACATAGTTCGGGCCACCGAACGAGTTCTCGGAGCCCCTTCGGTGGCCGAGAGGCAAAGAAGGTTGGAGCTGGTGGGGAGCTGGGAGCGATCCAACAGAGTGTGGAGAGCTCTCGGCATGGAGCCCCCGAATCTTCCTGACTTTGCCCCGACCGGAGCGGTTTGCGAAAAAAGGAAAGCCGCTACCGAGCCCTCCAAGAAAGCCAGTAAGCAGCCACTTCAGAAGAAGAAGATAGCGAAGCACCCTTCACAGTTGGCGCCTGCCTTGTCTGCTTCGTCGCCGGGTGCGCAAAGCTCAGCCTCCGAAGAGGCAGAGGACTCCGACGGCCAGACAACGGCAGCCTTCGAAGCCTACCTCCTGGACGACGAAGATATAGGGGAAGTCCCCCCTAACGCCTCCATCAGGGAGGTGGTAAATGTGACTCCGACTGCTCCTCCTGCACCCACCGTCGTGCAGGTGGAATCAGACTACCCTACTCCCAACTTGCCCGCACCTGAGGCGGTCCCTACGGAGGCGGTGGCTCCGACGGGAAATGTTGAGGGCAGGGCCTCGGGGGATGACTTCGCTGACATCCTCCAGATGTACGAAGTCTTGGAGGATCCAGCAATCCTTCCCCACGAAGCTCTCGGAGGTTCTTTCTGAAGCTCCTCCTTTTTTACTTAATACCTGCCTGCTTTTTGTGAAAACATGCTTATTAATTTTGTTATTGAATAGGTACCTCTTCGGGTGCTGATGCTTTGGTGGCGTCCGAAGCCCCTGCGTCTTCGGAGGCTGTCATCCGAGCGGACCCCTCCGCGCCTCTAGAGGCTTCGAATTTGGCGGCGGAGAATGTGTCTTTCGGGGCGGACGACGTGCTCGCTGGGACGGAGTTGGCGACAGAGGTCACTCCTGTAGTGGCCGCCTCGACCACCGAGGTTGCCTCCGCCACTGTTGTTCTGGTCGAAGAGGTGGTTGCCGATGGTCGGAGTACTCCTGCTTCGCCCTCCTTCGTACCGGGGAGGGGCAAGAGTATTTCTAGCCTCGGTCTTCTTCCTAGCCAGGCCGCACCCTCCATTGGCAATTCAGAGGATGAGGCCGCGACGGATGATGCTCAAGCTTTGTCTTGGCTTCCTCTGTTGGCTCCGTTCCTGGAGCTCCGGAGTGGCGTCCGAAGACTCATGGAGCCCCTAGCTGAGAGAAGCCAAGACATTGCTAATTCGGAGTTGATCTTCCTCTTGAGAGAGGCTAGGGCTTCGACACTCAACACGGCCCTCGAAAGGGCTGCCCTCCAGGTATGAAAAAAGACACCATAGCTACTTCGCATTAGTGGTCATAAATACTTCAGTACTTACTTAGTTCTTTTTTGCAGCAATTTGTCCTTGCTAGAGCGGCAGTGACTTCCAACGAGGTCGAAGTTAATCGACTTAAATGGAAGGTCACTACCCTCCAGACGGCCCTTAACGACTCCACCGGGAGATCCCTCAGGCTGGAGGAAGAAGTCTTGGAGGAACGGAGGGCTAGGGCGGCGTCTGACGAAGCCCTCGGAGCCCTCCGTTCGTCTGCCCAGGAGGTCGAGGCCGAGCGCGTTGTCCTTCGAGCGGAGGTTGAAAGACTCCGCCAGGAGGCCGCTACCTCGAGTGCGCAGCTGGTGGAGCTTCAGGGAGCTCTTAGCCAGGCGATGGCCCTCAAGAGTTCTTTGATGCTCCGGGTGGCCGAAGTGGGTGCGACTGCTGCAGGCCTGGAAGCAGCGGAAAAGAAGAACTCTAGTACTACGGATCGTACCTTGGAAGCCCTTCAGGGTACGCTGGAGTACTTCGGCACCATGTGCCCTTCGTCTTCTGCTGCGACCCACGAGCCTCTTGACCGGAAGCTGACAAGGATCCAGGTCGCTTCGTCGTTAATGAAGAACTCTGGTATTCGGTACGGGGAGATCTCCGGACAGTGTGCTGGTATCGGGGTTCTTCGTCATCTTGAATCCCTTCGGATCCCCCTTGGCTCAGTCGGAGGTTCGTCTCCTGGAGGCTTCGCGGACGACGACTTGCTGCGGCCATCTTCGGAGGTGGCTTCGGCCTGGGAAGCCTTCCGGTCGACCTGGAAGACGGACCATAAGGTCGCAGCTAAAGCCTGGATCGACGAGGCCCGTCGGCAAAAGCAAGCGAAAACAAAGCCACCACTTCCTGCTTCGCCAGCCCCTTCGATTCCTGCTCCGCCGATCGACCCGCAGGTCTAGCCGCTTAGGACTGCTATGTATATGAAGCCTTGTAAACCCTGTTTTTATTAATGAAAAAGTTATAGACGGGAACTTGTCTTGGGTGTTCTGCTCTTTTCTAGGTTTTGTCATGCCCTTCGAGCCCTGACTTCGAACTTCTGGAAATTACCGACGAGCTCCGAAAGGAGTGGGCAAACCTCGAGGGTTTGAGGCCTTACCGCCGCTCCCGCTTTTTTGTTCCTCACGGAGACGGGGGGGAGATCACCCTTGAAGTTCGAAGGGACGTCTTAGCTTATATTAAAGAGGAAGAGAAGACGGAGGGGTCCTCGCCTTCCAAGCCTATTGACTGGTCCGACTCGGAGTACCGAGCTGAAGACCCTGCGGAGGCTGACTCCGAAAGGCTCCTGACATGGGCTGAGCTTCAAGAGGAGCAGAGGAAAATACGAGCCTCAAAGAAGAAAAGAAGCACCCGGACTAAAAGGACAGCTTCGGCGGCTTCGAGCTCCGAAGGGCAAAGTAGCCGCAGAGGTAGCTCTAGGGGCCGAAAGGGTCTCCGATTTTATTTAGGCTTAGACACAAATTTCTCTTGATGTACAATTATAATGATTTAGTGTGGAATGCTTCGAAAGTATGCTGTGTGACTCGTACCCTCCGACCCCCCTTGTGGGTGGCGGAGCCTTTACCATAGAAAAGGGTTCGCTAGGCACAATGACTGTCCGAACACCTGCATGCTTCGAACTTTGTCCTTAGACTCTTCTACGGATCCTGACAAGCCGGAGCCTGGAATCCATAGGATGGCCACCTTCGGCTCTTTTTACAGATACTTCGCACCCGGAGGCCGAAAATCTGTTTTTCTTTAAAGTCCTTAGACTCTTCTACGAATCCTAACAAGCCGGAGCCTGGAATCCGTAGGATGGCCACCTTCGGCTCTTTTTACAGATGCTTCGCACCCGGAGCCCAAAAATCTGTTTTTCTTTAAAGTCCTTAGACTCTTCTACGGATCCTAACAAGCCGGAGCCTAGAATCCGTAGGATGGCCACCTTCGGCTCTTTTTACAGATACTTCGCACCCGGAGGCCGAAAATCTGTTTTTTTTTAAAGTCCTTAGACTCTTCTACGGATCCTAACAAGCCAGAGCCTGGAATCCGTAGGATGGCCACCTTCGGCTCTTTTTACAGATGCTTCGCACCCGAAGGCTGAAAATCTGTTTTTCTTTAAAGTCCTTAGACTCTTCTATGGATCCTAACAAGCCGGAGCCTGGAATCCGTAGGATGGCAACGTAGCCCTTGAACCAATGGTTCGAAGGCGGCTGCCTGGGTCTTGAGAAAAATGCTTGGCTCTACAAGCATCTCTGTCCTCCTAATGCGTCCATCAGGAGTAAGAGATATTCGGAGAGCAAACAAAATTCGACTCTTATCTTTATTCATAGAAAGGGAAGTTTTTACAAATGGTTACAAGGGGCCCCTAAGCAAAATAACGCTTAAGGTGCTCCGCATGCCATGCATTCTTCAATTCTTCTCCTTCTAAATTGGCTAATTTAAATGACCCGGGGCGTCCTGAGCGTAAGATAACATATGGTCCTTCCCATTTGTTTCCTAGCTTCCCCGGAGCTATTACAGTGCGTAATACCAGATGACCCGGTTTTAATTCATTTAGCTTTACCTTCGGGTCATACCATGTCTTAGTATGCTTGTGGTACTTAGTTAGGTTCGCGACAGCGCGAAGCCTTGTTTCTTCTGACAAATCCAGCGAGGTGCTCCGGTCACTTTCGTCCCCAGCCTGTACTACGCGAAGCGATCCACCTCTGAGCTCCGTAGGAGTCATGGCCTCATCTCCGAAGAGTAATCTAAACGGTGTGAACCCCGTTGACCTGGTCTGAGTGGTTCGAATGGACCACAATATTTTGGGGAGCTCTTCGACCCACAGCCCCTTGGCCAATCCAACAATTCGGCGATTCAGCCCGGAAAGGATGTTCCCGTTGGCTCGCTCAACAGCTCCGTTGGACTGTGGATGTCGTACTGCTGCGAAGCACAACTTAATGCCCAGTTCTTCACAAAATGTTTGGAAGGTGTCAGCTTCGAACTGGGTTCCATTATCCACCGTCAACTCTCTTGGAACTCCGAACCTGCATATGATATTTTGCCAGAAAAATCGTTGCACATTCTTCGAGGTGATAGCTGTTAGCGGCTCCGCCTCAACCCATTTTGAGAAATATTCGATTGCCACCACCGCAAATTTCAAGCCGCCTTTTACCACTGGGAAAGGGCCTATGAGGTCCATGCCCCATCTAGCCATTGGCCATACTGGGGCAATAACTTGAAGCTGAGCTGGCGGGCGATGGCTCCTTCTGCCCATCCACTCGCAGCCTTGGCATGTTCGAACTAGTTCTTCCACATCTTTTACTATTGTTGGCCAATAAAACCCTTACCGAAGTGTCTTGCCTGCTAGCGCTCGAGGGGCTAAATGACCTCCGCATAGCCCTTCGTGGATGCCACGAAGTATGTCTTGACCTTCGGGCTGTGAGATGCATCGAAGTAGGGGTGAACACACTCCGGCCTTGTATAGTACTTCATCAACAAGCTTGTAATTTCGAGCTCTTGCTTGCAACCTTCGAGCTTCTGGGCCTTCAGGAGGGTCCATGCTACTTTGCAACATGCTTATTATCGGAGCCCGCCAATCTGTAGTTGGAATGCACATTACTTCTGATGAGGGTATCTGGTCAGCCGCTGGCTGCTCTAGCTCTTCGTAGAAAGCACCCTCCGGGAGGTCCACCGCTCCTGCTGCAGCCTTTGCAAGAATATCTGCAAGTTGATTCTCTGCCCGAGGGATGCTTCGAACTATAAACCCTTTGAATGCTGCTTCGGCCTTGCGGATTTCTTCAAGGTATTGCGCGAGATGTGGGTTTTTTGCTTGAAAACTTTTGTCAATATGCCCCGCGACGACTTGGGAATCTGTCTTGATCACTATTCTTGCAGCTCCGAGTGCTTTAGCCTTTCGGAGGCCTAGCAAGATTCCTTCATACTCGGCAATGTTATTAGTGGTTCTGAAGTTGAGCCTTGCGGAATACATGGCCTTCTGCCCTGATGGTGATATGCTGACGGCCCCTGCTCCGGCACCTGATGCTTGATAAGCTCCATCAGAGAATATTGTCCAAAACCTTCGGAGGGTTCTTCCGGGGTCCAGAGTGCAGATGGAGTCCATTCTGCTACGAAATCTGCTATTATTTGAGATTTAACAGCTGTCCTCGCCGTGAAGGAGATTTCGAAGGGTGCCAGCTCGACCGCCCATTTTCCAATCCTGCCTGTGGAATCTTTGTTTCGGAGCATATCCCCAAGAGGATACGATGTAGGGACGATTAGGTTATGCGCCAAGAAATAATGCCTCAGCTTCCGCGAGGCCATTACTAGGGCATAAGAAAACTTCTCGAGCTCGGAGTATCTGACTTTAGCTCCGGATAATGCCTCCGACACAAAATACACTGGGTTCTGGACTAGCTTTCCTTTAAGCTCAACTTCCCGGACTACTACTGCGCTCACTGCTGAATTTGTTGCTGCAAGATAAAGGAGCAATGTTTCTTCTGGGAGGGGAATGGTCAAAATTGATAATCTTCCGAGGTATTCTTTTATATCATCGAAGCTCTTTTGGCACTCCGATGTCCATTGAAAGCTTTCGGACCCCTTTAGTGCTTTGAAAATTGGGAGGCTCCGCTCTCCTGACCTGGCCAGGAACCTGCTAAGAGCTGCAAGTCTCCCTGCTAACTTTTGAACCTGCTTCAAATTCTCTGGTGGAGCCATCCTTTGCAGTGCACTTATCTGTGTTGGGCTAGCTTCGATTCCCCTGCTCGAAACTAAGTACCCTAGCAGTTTCCCTGCTTGAGCTCCGAATATACATTTTTCCGGATTGAGGCGTACTCCACATGCTCGGAGGCTCTCAAATGTTTCGGCTAGATCTAGGCTATGCTGGTGCTTTTGAGCACTTTTTATTACAATATCATCCATATAGGCCTCGACATTTCGGCCTATCTGATGACCTAGAGCTTTAGCTATTAAACGAGAAAAGGTTGCTCCGGCATTCCGCAGCCCAAAAGGCATTCTTACATAACAAAATACTCCGGAAGGAGTTATAAAGCTTGTCTTGGCTTCGTCTTCGCGTTTTAGCCATACTTGATGATATCCGGAGTATGCGTCGAGGAAACTTAGCAATTCAGACCCAGCTATGGAATCTACCAACTGATCTATTCGGGGCATCGGGTAGGGGTCTCGCGGGCATGCTTTATTTAATGAAGTGAAATCAATACACATGCGCCACTTGCTCGAGTCCTTCTTCCTTACAAAAACAAGGTTAGCCAACCACTCGGTATGGGCTACCTCCCTGATGATGCCAGCTTTTAACAATTTTTCTACTTCGGCCTTGGCTAGGCTTGCTCTTTCTGCTGACAGCTTGCGGAGCCCCTGGCGCACCGGTTTGGTCTTCGGGTTGACGAGCAGACTATGCTCGATGATGCTTCGATCGACCCCGGTGATGTCTTCGTCAGCCCAAGCAAATATGTCCAGATTTTTCCTGACGACTTCTTCTAACGAGGCGATTATTTCTGGAGATAGCCCCTTGCCGAATTTTACTGGGTACTCTTTGCCATCTTCCGAGATTATTCTTGTCTCAACATCACCCTCCGGGCTTGGCTTGAGCGAAGATCCCTTCGGAGGGTTCGAGGCCTCTGGTACTTCTTCGACGCTTTCCACCACATTATGCACTTGTCGGGGGTCCAATGGCTGCCCATGGCCATACTCTGTCCTCCTGGCTACAACTTGGTCTCCTGAAATAGTAAGCACTCCACCTTGCGTGGGCATTTTGAGACAAAGGTAATTATGATGTGCTATAGCCCCGAACTGGTTCAACATCCCTCGGCCGAAGATAGCATTGTAAGCGTATGGGGCATCAACCACATCAAAGATCACCTCTTCTACTCGGGCCAAAGGCCCCTCTCCGAAGGCAACCTCGAGGCCTATTTGACCGAGGGCATCGAGAGGCGGTCCTGAGAACCCTTGAAGCGGCCGGGCTGCTGGAAGTAGATGCTTCCGAGGTATGCACATCTGGTCGAAGGCCTGGACAAAGAGTATGTCTGCGGAGCTCCCACCATCTACCAGGATCCTTCGAACGTCTGCTCCTGCTATATCAGCAGAGATGAGTAATGGGTCAGCATGGGGGAACTTCACCCCCGCCGCATCGCTGGCTATAAATGAGATGGGCACACGGGACCATTCTGGCATCCCTTCGGCGGAACTCGAGGTCCCAATGTGCCCGACCTCGCGAACGTACTCGCACCGCTGTCTCTTGGACATGCTTCCGAGGGTCCCCTCTCCGGAGATGGGCAGGACCACTCTCTTGTCGCGGTCTTGCGGGTCTTCTTGCTTTGGTGGTGGCATAATACTAGCCACCGGTAGCCGCATGGGGGCTTCGAGGGCACCGGCTCGGGCCACAGTTTGAACAGGCTCCGAGCGTGCCGACGGTGGGTCTCGACCCGAAGTACCCCGCCCGGTATTTCGCTCAAGGTAGTCGCCCCGAAGGGCCAACACTGCCTTGCAATCCTTCGTGTCATGGCTTCTATTGTCGCCATGCACGCAACAGAAAAAACTCTGGCTCCTGCCAGGCATCCTTTCTTGAGGCTTTGGTGGCCCGGCCTTGAAATTCTTCGCCTGCTGGAAATTGGCAAGTGCCTTCGGAGCTGAAGGTGCAATGTTTAGCACCTCCGAGCGGAAATGCTTCTTCCCCCGCTTATACTCATTGAAGTGGTTGCCTTGTGGAGGTTGCAGAGTAGCGGAGGCTTCAGGCTCCCTTTTGACTTCTTGGAGGGTGGGCAATGGTGCTTCAGCTCGCCGAAGACATCCTTCCTCCGCCTTGGCATACTGCTCGAAGTATGCCATGAGCTGCGCCACAGACGTCACCGGCTTCCGATGGAGTTTGCTGAGGAGGTCGGGGTTCAGCACCCTTTCGCGGGCAGCATCAACTACCGAAGAGGAAGACAGGCCCTTGATCTGTGACTTGGTGTGGGCGAAGCGTGTGAAGTACTCCCGGAGGGTTTCTCCCACCCGCTGCTTTACCTGAAACAAACTTCCTGTGGACATCGGGGCCACAAAGGTACCTTGGAAGTTGCTCACAAATTTCTTTTTTAGCTGCTCCCATGAACTGATCGATCCTGGCTTTAGGGACCAGAACCAGCGGAGTGCCACGCCTTCGAGAGCGAGGGGGAAGCATTTTGCCATGGTGCTTCGCACCCGTCCGCTCGCTTCTATCGCCAAGGCGTAAGAGCGGGCGAACTCTCCGGGGTCCGACCCCCCGGAGTACTTGTGTAGCTTCGAGGCCTTGAATCTGGGGTCGAAAGGCACTCTCTGCAGATTTGAGTGTAATGGAGACTCACTATCGAAGGATGCATTCTCGGCTTCCTCCGGGACTTGGATAACTTCTGGGGGATTACGGGTTCCATCATCTTGAGGCCCTCCTGGAGTTTCGGTGGAAGCTTGAGTGCGGAGGCGATCGGCGGCCTCTTGCCTCCACCTAGATACCTCCTCCTGAAGCCTGGCTAGCTGCGTAGTCTCGGTTTCGGGAGGGCCTTCGCCTTCGTCGGAGGGTACTTTTGGATCCTGACTAGCTGCGTAGTCGGTCTGAAGCACCGTAGGAGGAGCCAGAGGGCCCCGGGGCGCTCGACGCCCAGCGGTCTCGGCAGGAATCGCCGGATTAGCCGAGGGTCCGGCTCCATTGGTCCGAGGGGACCTTCGGAGAGGACTCGAAGCCTGGCTACGCTTCGGAGGCATAGCTAGTCGCGAAGAGGTCTTGGAGATGGAGGACTTCGAACGACTCGAGGGGTCGAGAGAAGGCCTTCGAGCTGCACTAAGAAGGCTTTAACCGAAGGGTGCGCGGAATCTTGGGACTCCGAGGCTCCCTCCGTAAGTGCTCTTCGGAGTGCAGTCAGCAGTAGAGAACAAGCTTTTAGAACTTGGATCCCCACGGACGGCGCCAACTGTTGGCGCAAATGTTACGCCAACAGGTTCTCGGTAATCAAGAACGGACAAACAAGAAGTTTGTGTTTTAGGACTACTTTGAGCCTCCGAAACGGATAATAACTCAAGTGGTCCGAATAAGTGTAGATGAACAACTTGTTCTGCCCCCTCTTTACAAGGTACAATGGGGGTATTTATAGGGGAAAAAGCATAAGGAAAAGACCTATTTACCCCTAGATTACAACCGACATAGTAGAAACTATTCGGTATTATAAACAAGGTTATACAGGGTAAAATACTGCATGGTAGATGGATAAGTTGGACATCCAATCAATCATGTCCTTCAGCTTCGAGGCCTCCATCCTCCCTTCGGAGGGTTCTCTAGGGCTTCGCACCGTAGCACCCTCCGGTCGTGGCGATGTATGCTTCGAACAATAGTCCGCCGGCTTCGGGGTCCTCATCAGCCTTTGAAGGGTTAATCTTTAAGTATTGGAAATAGAGTAATTTCCCCCAACAGTGATAGACATCAAAGAGAACCCAACACAGCTCACAGAAGAGGGATCAACAGAAGGTGTAGCAAGGGCCAGAGACTTTGATCCAGAGCCAGTGAGATTTGATCTCAACTGGGTATCAACCTCGGTGGCCTTCAGCTTGCTAAACAACTCAGAAATGGTCAAGGTATCGTAAGAAGTGCTCTCAACGATAGAGGGTCCAAGGTATGGAGAACCTTGAGCGCCTGCTCGTGATCTGAGACTAACTGAGCTCCCTCAGCCTTGTTGTCTCGAAGCTTGTTTATGATCGACTGAAAATGACCAAACAGAGCCTCACAGATTCACCCAGCTTCTGTGTGAAATTCTCATATTCACGCCGGTAGGTCTGATAGAGCCGAGCCTTGACCTGTGCTATTCCCTCATGGTGTGCCTTGAGGGTAGCCGAGATCTCTCTCGCAGTGGAGAGATGACTCACACGCTCAAACTCAGTGGGACCTAAACAAGAAAATAGAATGTTCACAGCCTTACTGTTGCTCAGATGCTGAGCAATGGTACCAGCAGTACCCTACTCAGTGACTGGCAATATGAAAAACGTGGTGTGAATGCAAATGTCCCAAATGTCCGAACCCTGGCTCATGAGATAGGCTCGCATGCGAGTCTTCCAATAGTTATAGCCATAGGCTTCCAAGGACGGGACCTTGCCAGGAGACGTCATGGTCACTACCGGGGTTTAGAACCGGTTAAGGTATGGAAAAACCCTAACCAAGCTCTGATACCACTTGTAGGACCGAAAGTAGCGACCAGAGGGGGGGTGAATGGGCGCCTAAAAAAAATTCTTTCGAATCTATGGCCTGTTCCCAATACCCAACGCACCTCAAAAATACTAAGCAGCAGGAAATGAACAGAGAGCCTAAGTCTAAAGGTATCTAGCCTAGAAGCAACTGATGTCAAACAAAGAACTATCAGAGCAGTGCTACTAGATAGATGAACAGAATACACAAGACTAGGCAAGGCAAACTTCTCAGTATAATGTTTTAAGTATACTAAGAATGAAGTGAGAAGTTACCGTTCGAATTCTGTCTCCTGTTCAAAACTTTACGAAGCCTGCTTCGCTGGTCGAAGCCTGCTTCGGAGGTTGGTGACGAAGCCTGCCTCGGAGGACAGTTGCGAAGCCTGTCGAAGGCTGTTGAGAGGATGCCGAAGGTATGTTTTGGTCTAGCCTAGTTCGAAGTGGCAAAAAGGGAAGTAAGCTTTGAAGCGAAGTGTGACAAAGTCGGAGCCTGCTTCGAAGTGTGTACTTCGAAGGCAAGGCTTCGAACACAGCAACTTCGAACCAAGTGCTTCGAAGCTAAACCTTCGAACACAACAACTTCGAATCGAGTGCTTCGAAGCTAAACCTTCGAACAGAAAACTTTGAATGCGACACACAGACGGACGACCTTCGAACAAGGAAGCGAAGCCTGTCACACGACAGAGAAAAAATTCGAAGCCTTTATTTCTACCTTCGAAACGAGCGAGCTTCGAAAAGAGAAGCGAAGGCTGACATGCGACAGAGAGACCAAAACGAAGTCTATCAGTGAGGTTAGCTTCGAAGCTAACTCTGAAGCCTAACGAAGTATCGACTTCGAACAGCTCGTGACTGATAACACCTTCGCAAAGACTATCGAAATATGTGGCGCTGTCAGAGTGCAAAGTGTTCAGCGAAGCTAGAGAAACAGTACAAAAATGAAGCCAAAGTTCAATCGAAGCCTTCGAAGATGTTAGATCGAAGCCTGCCTCACGGAGCTGAGGGGCTTCGAATAGAGAGGGGGCTTCGCCAGAGAACAGCCAGAAAAGAGACTTCAGTCCTGTCAACTCGATCAAAAAGTTGAGCAGTAAAAGCAAAAAGTTGGCACAAGAGTACTGTTGCTACAGAGTAGTAGTACTACTTGCAACAGCAAGAACTAGTACTACTTCTCACGAAGAACACACTCAACAGAGAAGCTTCTGTTCCAAATAAATTGACCGCAAGCACAGTGAATGAAATGCAGTGCACATAAATGCTTCGCACAAACAAAAACAGCCAGAATAAAATCTCCCCGACAGCAAAGAACCACGTAAGACTTCACGAAGAACAAGGCTTGTCGCCTGGCGGCACACGCATGAACAGGAGAGGAGAGAGACAAAGCAAGAGACAAAAAGTGACCCAAAAGAGTAGTATTAATTTCAGCCAAAAGGGTAGTCCAAACCCTAGGGATTGAGGTCCTATTTATAGGCTCCCAACACTAGGAATATTCCACCTGCCCCTTAGGGTTTTTACAGACGCAAGAATAAAGGAAAAGACTCTACTGCCCTTAGGTATTTTTACAGACACGACTGACTGACTGTGGGCCTAGAGATACAGATGACTTATCTGGAAGCTAAGTTTTCGTAGCGACTACGGCTTCTCTTCTGGACAGTCGGATACAAGATCGACGGTTGTCAGTTTTGCGCCGAAACTGACAAAGCCTCCACCGACTTTGCACCAGGTACCCGGATTGGGCCGGCCCGATTCCGCAGCTCTCTTAGCCCGGCAATCACTCACCGCCCGTGTACCTGAGTCAACCCTGGTCAATAGCCCAGTGGGTCTTCTGCTGCTCCTGTCCCATGTACCCAGATTGGGCCAACCCGACTTCACAGCCTCCTCTGCCCGACAGTCGCTTGCTGCCCGTGTACCTGAGTCACACGCGGCCCATGAAACAGCAGATCTTCATTCTTCTCAGTCCTCTTTGACTATCGTTGACAATGACTCATCACTTCTGGAGCCATGAGGCCCACGCTATTCAGCATGGCTCCTCACCCGCTAAGCACCAGCACATGCCCGGCGGGAGTCGCTTCGCTGGGGCCAATGTCTCGTCACGGACACCCTCCGGAGGGGCCACGCTTTACTGCAGCGTCCACGGTGAAAACCGGAGCCACGACACCGATTCCTACCGGACCATCCTCGCCCTCCGGAATGACTACATCGAGCGAAATGCTGGCCACGGTTCTACCGACAAGGGGAACCCTGTACCTCGTCCAGAAGCGGTCTAGGCGGTCGGACGCCGCGACGAACCGGAGGTCCTGTGTCTAGCCCCGGAGTTCCGCCCGGCCCAGGCTCCCAAGATCGAAGACGCGCCGGATCGAGGGAAGCGGGTCGTCCTCCCCATATCTGGAGGAGGGGCCCTGGGTGCCCTGTCCAAGCGCCAGCGGTGAGACTACGTTCGGGAGGTCGGGCATATCGGCACATCCAGCCCCTCCGTGCTCCCCGAACGGTCCGACGTTCCCATCTCCTTCACCACCAAAGATGCCGCCGGAGTCAAGTTCCCACACGCCGACCCCCTCGTCATCTCCGCAGATATCGTCGGAGTCGAGGTGCGTCGCATCCTGGTCGATGGGGGAAGCTCTGCTGACATCATCTTTGTGCAGGCCTTCGATCAGCTGTGTCTCTCTCGGAAGCACTTGCTACCAGCTTCTCGTCCGCTCTGGGGCTTCGCAGGCCCCCCGCTCGATGCCCTGGGCTAAGTCATGCTGGAGGTGACCTTCGGAGATTCCCCCCTCCAGCGCTGCGAGGAGATCCTCTTCGACGTAGTCGACGCTCCGTACGCCTACAACGCCATCTTTGGGCGGGGGATGCTCAACCGCTTCGGAGCCATCGCCCACCACAACTATTTGTGCCTCAAGATGCCGACCCCAGGAGGGGTGCTATCAGTCCTAGGTGACCAGGCCGCATCTCGTTGGGTCGAATACGGCCACTCGGCGCCGCTGGAGCCGCGCCAGATTCATAGCGTCCACGAAGGCATGGAAGGAGTCAGCCTCCCCGGCGCCAGAGACTCTGTGCCGAAGGGGCGCCCAGTCAAGCCTCTCCCGGAGGGAGAGGTCATCACAAAGATCTTAATCCAAGACAGTAAGGAGCACCCGATCCAGTTCGGAGGGGGCCTGGAGCCAGAGGTATCGAAGCAGCTCGAGGAGATCATCCGCAGCAACCTCGACATCTTCGCATGGTCTGACGAAGATATCCCGGGCGTCGACCGCTCGATCATTGAGCATTCGCTAGCGGTCGACCCGAAAGCTCGACCGGTGCGCCAGGGGCTCTAGAAACTCTCCATCGAGCGAGCCGAGCTTGCCAAGGTGGATACTGAGAAGCTGCTTCGAGCGGGGGTCATTCGGGAAGTGAGTCACACCAAGTGGTTGTCTAACCCAGTGTTTGTCCAGAAGAAAACATCTGGAAAATGGCGTATGTGTATCGACTTCACCTCTCTGAATAAAGCTTGCCCCCGTGACCCCTACCCCATGCCTCGCATTGATCAACTAGTCGATTCCACCGCCGGTGCAGCGCTCCTCAGTTTCCTCGACGCTTATTTAGGATATCACCAGATCTGGTTAAAGCCTGAGGATCAAGTCAAGACAAGCTTCGTTACCCCCGCAGGAGTATTTTGCTACGTTCGAATGCCTTTCGGCCTCCGCAACGTCGGGGCCACCTTTTCGAGACTGATATCCAAGGCTTTGGGTCATCAGATAGGCCAAGATCGGGGCAAAATAGTAGTCCTCCCTATTTCCGGAGGAGGGACCCTCGGCATTATGTCGAAAAGACAGCGAAGATAATATGTCCAGGAAGTAGGCCATATTGGAACTTCTTCGTCTGCAGCTACAATGCTTGAGTGGTCCCATGTGCCAATATATTGCTCCGCAGATGATGCGGTAGGCATAAAGTTCCCACATGCAGATCCCCTTGTCATTACTACCGATATAGCAGGAACTGAAGTCCAGAGAGTGCTGGTCAACAGAGGGAGTTCAGCAGATATCATCTTCGTTCAAACCTTCGATTAGCTCTATATCTCTAGGAAACATCTCCCCGCAGCTCGTCCCCTACAAGGCTTCGTAGGACCCCCTCTTGATGCCCTCGGCCAGATAGGTCTTGAGGTTGCTTTCGGAGAGGGGCTCTTTAACATCCCAAGATTTAAAAATAAATAAAATAAAGAAAAAATGAATTTTCTGGAGTTTAAGTGATTTATTTAATTAAAGAAAACCCTAAAAAGCCCTATTAAAGCCAAACAAGGAGGTAATACTTCAAATTTTAACTTGGAAGATTTATGGTGGAATCAAGAGGCCAAGATATAATTTTAGGATTTTTTACAAGATTTTATCAACAGTGATTCAAGCACTAAACAAATAATTGATTATCTGCAATTAATTTAAATCGAAAATACAATTTAAATAAACTTGGGCCGCAACCCTCAAATCGCCTCCAGCCCAGCGCCCATGTCACTGCCAAGTGGGGTCCGCCTGTCGGCGCCGCTCCCTCCTCTCTCTCCCGTCCGCACCCCGTCTCGGCCCCACGCGTCAGCCACTCCCTTCCCCTCGTTCGGCCACTGACCGCCCGGGCCCATCTGTCGGCCCCTTTCCTTTTTCGATCGCCAGCTGACAGGTGGGACTCACCTTTCAGATCCATCATCTCCGATGGAATCCCCCTCCCCTTTCCTTCTCCGGCGATCCCCTTTCGTTTATTCGCCGCCCGTGCCCACTTTCGCCGGTCTGATCACGGGATCACCTTCCCCGATCGCCGATGACCTCTTTCCTTCGAAAACCGACACATTTTCCCATAGATGGAAGCTTGGCCGAAGGTTTGGAAAGCCTCACCGGAGTTGGAAAGGAACCTTCGGGTTTCCTCCGATTCCCTTGCCAAAACAACACCGGCGAGCCCCTATTTAAACCCCTTCGAGCCACTGCACTCCGCCCACACCCCGTAGCCCAAGCCAGTGCATTCCAGAGCGCCGCCGCCCACTTCTCGGCTTTCACCTCTGCTTCGCCACCGCTCACCGCCGACACAAGCCGCCACTGTCCACGCCACCGCCACCGTTGAGACCGTCGTCGACCGCCCGTCCTCGGCCACGCCTTCGTTGGCCGTGAGGACCACCGGACCACTGGATCACCGTCGCCGTCGTCGACCCGAAACCCTCCTTCGTCTACCCTCGCCGTCGGTCACCGTAAGTCGCCCACCGTCGCCATCTTCGGTACGATCGCACTCCTCTCACTCCCCTCTTTCCATTTCCGCCGAGATCTAGGCCCCTAGGCCATCGCCGTCGCCGTCGCCACCGCACCCGAGCCCGCCGAAGCTGGAGACGAAGGGGGCAAAGTACCCCTGCGCACGTGCCGTGCTGGACGGCACCCTAACCGCACGATCGTGATCGAAGGGCTGAGATTAAATCCTGAAGGCATTTAATCCTGGCCATTGATCTGGTCAAAACGGTATGGGGCCATCTAGGCCATACGTGATCACTTGAACCCTCCTGCCTCACGCTTGGCCGCTGGATCCTGATCCGACGGTTCTAGTTAATCCTGTCCACACGCATAGTGCAGCGGTCCACCATGAGCCTGGCTCACCGTGGACCAAAACCCATTTTTCAGTTTAAATAAAATTCCAGAAAATTGTTTAAACTTTGAAAATTCATAACTTTCTCATTTTAACTCCAAATTTCACCATTCAAATTTTGTTAAATTCATATTTTAATTCTCTACATGTTAATGCCATAAAAATAGTATGTCACTTTAGCCCAAAATATTCTTATTAAATAAATAATTAAAAACCCCTTAGGGATAAATTGTTAATTCATGAAATAAATTAAGAAAAACCCTAAAATTTAATCTTTAACATTTTTCAACATAAATTCAGAATAATAAAGAATATTTAAATCATAAAACTTGTATGCTTATGTTTTGTGATATTTTGATTGTTTATTGAATGTTTTATTTAAATTTTTCCGTATCAAGAAGACTATGAGATCGTCGAGGAGCCGGAGTTTTACCCCGAGGTTCCACCATCACCATTTGCTGAGCAAGGCAAGTCACAAACCCCATTTTGATCATCATTGAGCCCAGGTTTTAATAAATTATCGCTATAACTCATAGGATAATATTGCATTAGTCTAATCTCAAGCCTTACACTATATTTATTAGATCCCCGTCCTTGTGTGTAAACCCAAGCCATGCTTATTTAGCCTTAACTCCTTGTCACTCTACTATAATATATTAGCTAGTGTCCAATGTACCGACACAACTGCTATAGGATAAAAGAATGAGTCGTAGATAGATGGATTCTACTATATGTATTTCCCCGTTATTCTCGTCTCTGGACTCTGTTGGAGTTGGCTATGTTATAAGTATGGTGGGTTCCAGGTGCAAGCTAGGGCATTGGTTGGTCGCACCCAGGGCACTATAAGGATCGGTCTGCGGGATCTGTTGCAAAGCACTTCCGTACTAACCACAAGTCTAATGGGTAAGTCCTAATCGGAAGTATGGAACAAACCAACTCGATGCACCATAGTGGAGGGGGCAAGGGGCAACCTATGAGTGACTTGTACCGACCTGGCTCAAGGGGGGTATGGTGTTGGCTCGACGCGTCGGGGCACCATATGAAACCCATAAGAGGGTGTTGTCGGGTCGAGGCGGACCTTATGGAAGGTTTTGGCATGAGTTCCCATGGTATGGGTCATCTTGTTACACTTTGGTGTATGGGATGAGTGCGTGCCTTGTGGGTACAGTGGTACACCTCTGATCAGAGTATTTAATCTTTTCGAAAAGCCGTGCCCACGGTCAAGGGCGGGTTGTGTGACTTCTCGCAGTTAGTTTACAATTTTTTGAATGGTTGAGTTATTCATGGCATGTAAGGACTGTTGAGCGAGGGTGGGCTGACTGTACCCCTCGAGGTAGAAGATGATGCATACAGATGTTTACATTTCTATATTAATAACTTGGTCACATTTAATTGCTTTACAAGTTATGCTTTTCCGCAAAATTAGCCACTACCTTCCTTGTTATTACTCTGCATTATATTTGCATTCGGTGGCTTGCTGAGTACGATTGTACTCACCCCCGTTGACTGACACCACCAGAGCCTGTATACTACGAGGAGGATGAAGGTCTGGAGTAGCGACCCAGTCAAGGCGAGACTGGAAGGAGGCATTCATCTAGGAACGTTGTTTTATTAGTTTCTCTTCACTTTATTCACTTTTGTACTAATACGGTCTACGATCCGTGAATGCTTGATCGTATTGTACGTGGTCGTGTGATGAACGTCTTGATTTATTGATTTTCTATGGAATTTCAATAAAGGTCCGGATTTATTAAATCTGGGCGTTACAGGCTCCTAGCAAGAACGGAGAAAGTAATCTTCAATGTTGTAGATGCCCCTTATGCATATAATGTTATGTTTGGAAGGGGCATGTTAAACTAGTTCGGAGCCGTGGCGCATCATAACTATTTATGTATGAAGATGCCCACGCAAGCGGGAGTACTCACTGTCTTCGGTGACCAAGCCATTGTGCAAAGGGCAGAATATGGTCATGGTCCCCCTCTCAACTCGAGACAAGTGAATAATGTACAAGGCAACTCGGAGGATATCTCTGCTTCAAGTGAATCTTCGAAAAAATCCTTTCCAAGACCTAGCCCCGAAGGAGAAATTGTAACGAAGGTTAGTGTAAAAGACGGCAAAGACTACTCTTTTTAGTTCGGCAAAGATTTGTCTTCAGAGATCGCTACTTCGTTAGAAAAAGTAGTCGAAGAAAATTTGGATGTCTATGCTTGGTCCGATGAAGACATTCTAGGAGTCAGCCGAGATATCATTGAGCATAGCTTGCTTGTAAACCCAAGGGTTTGGCCTGTTCGATAGGGGCTTCAAAAGTTATCAGCAGAAAGAGAAATCCTTGCTAAGGAAGAAGTGGAGAAAGTATTGAAGGATAGGATTATCATAGAAGTAGCTCATACAGAGTGGTTAGCTAACCCAGTCTTCGTTAGAAAGAAATCCTCCGGGAAGTGGCACATGTGTATTGATTTTACATCTTTGAATAAAGCATGCCAACGTGACCCCTACCCCATGCCCCGAATTGATCAATTAGTCGATTATACCACTGGTTCGGAGTTATTAAGCTTCCTCGACGCGTATTCTGGTTATCATCAAATTTAGTTAAAGCGTGAAGATGAAATCAAAACAAGCTTTGTAACTCCTTCGGGGGTCTTCTGCTATGTAAGAATGCCTTTTGGCTTGAGAAATGGCGGGGCAACTCTTTCGAGGTTAATTGCTAAGGCTCTAGGTCATCAAATAGACCGCAATGTAGAAGCCTATATGGATGATATTGTAATAAAGAGTGCTTTAAAGCACCAACATAGCCTAGACTTAGCAGAAACATTTGAGAGCCTTCGGGCATGTCGAGTCCGTCTCAACCCCGAAAAATGTATCTTCGGGGCTCAAGCTGGGAAGTTGCTAGGGTATCTAGTTTCAAGTAGAGGAATTGAAGCTAGCCCTACTCAAATAACTGCATTACAAAGAATGGCTCTGTCAAAAAATTTAAAGTAGGTGCAAAAGCTGACTGTCCGCCTAGCAGCACTTAGCAGATTTCTAGCAAGGTCCGTAGAACGAAGCCTCCCCATATTCAAAGCATTAAAAGCATCTGAAGATTTTGCATGGACACCGGAGTGTCAAAAGAGTTTTGATGATATTAAAAATTATCTCAGCAACCTCACTACACTCACTGTGCCCATTGCAGATGAAACCCTACTCCTCTACCTCACAGCACTGGCTCCGCTATCAGTGTAGTCCTTGTCACAGAAGCTGATTTCAATGGGAAGTTGGTGCAGAATCCAGTCTATTTTGTATCCAAAGCCTTATCTGGAGCAAAAACAAGATATTCTGAGCTTGAGAAGTTCACTTATGCTCTGATAATGGCTTTGAGGAAATTACGACATTATTTTCTAGCACATAATGTAATTGTACCAACTTCGTATCCTTTGGGAGATATGATCCGAAGCAAAGATTCTACGGGAAGAATTGGAAAATGGGCCATCGAGCTAGCACCCTTCGCCATCTCCTTCATAGCAAGGACAACAATCAAGTCGCAAGTGGTGGCAGACTTTGTGGCAGAATGGACTCCGTTTGCAAGGTGGGCTCTCGAGAAATCAAATGAGGGAATTTGGACCATATACTCTGATGGAGCTTTTCAAGCATCTGGAGCAGGCATTAGAGCAGTAATAATTTCCCCTTCAGGGCAAAAAGCAATGTACTCCACAAGGCTCAACTTTAAGTCCACCAATAATATAGCGGAGTATGAAGGAATTTTGTTAGGACTTTGAAAAGCGCGTGCTTTGGGTGCTACAAGAGTTGTTATTAAAACAGATTCTCAAATTGTAGCAGGGCACATTGATAAAAGTTTTCAAGTCCGTCATCCACAGCTTGCAAAATATTTGGAAGAGATCTGTAAGATCGAAGCAGCATTCAAAGGGATTTCCATCCAAAGTATACCAAGAGCTGAAAATATGGAAGCTGATACCTTAGCAAAAGCTGTAGCCGGAGCTGTGGACATTCCAGAAGGAGCCTTTTATGAAGAACTTACTTCGCCTTCGATGCAACAAATTCCTTCTGCGGAGGTTCTTTCCATTTCAAGCACTGACTGGCAGAGCTCAATCATGGAGTTATTGCAAGGTGAAGCAAATTTGCCTGAAGGACCTCAACTTTCGAGGTTGAAGCTAAGAGTTTGAAATTATCATATAATCAACGGTATTCTCTACAAGGCCGGAGTATGTTCCCCCTACTCCGATGTATATCTCAGACCGAAGGTCAAGAGATACTCTGAGAAATTCATGAAGGCCTTTGTGGTAGCCATCTGACCCCTGAGCTTTAGCAGGAAAAACACTTTGCCAGGGGCTTTATTGGCCTACAATAGTTGCTGATGCAGAGAGCTTAGTCCGCACTTGCTAAGGTTATCAATGGATGGGAAGATGAAGTCATCGTCCGCCAATGACTCTTCAAGTCATTGCTTCAGTTTGGCCTATGGCCAGATGGGGCATGGATCTCATTGGTCCCTTCCCAGTAGAAAAAGGAAATCTAAAATTCGCAGTGGTAGCAATTGAATATTTTTCCAAGTGGGTCGAAGCAGAACCCCTCACAGCTATCACTTCGAATAATGTACAAAAATTCGTTTGGAAAAACATTATATGCAGGTTCAGAGTGCCTCGATAGCTCACAGTAGACAATGGGACACAGTTTGATGTGGAGCTCTTCAAGAAGTTTTGTGAAGATCTTGGCATACAAATATGCTTTGTAGTTGTGCGCCATCCTAAGTCTAACAGAGCTGTCGAATGGGCTAATGGTAATATTTTATCAGGGCTGAATCGAAGAATAGTAGGGTTAGCAAAGGGGCTGTGGACTGAAGAACTCCCGAAGACTTTATGGTCCATTCGGATGACTCAAACGAGGTCCACATGTTTTACTCCTTTTAGATTGTTATTTGGAGATGAAGCTATGACGCCGACAGAGCTCAAAGGAGGATCTCTTCGCATCACCGAACCTGAAATAGAAGGAGAAAGGCAAGCTTCGCTTGATTTAACAGAAGAAACAAGGCTTCAAGCTGTGGCTAATTTGTCGAAATATCAACATCAAACGAAGACTTGGTATGACCCAAAGGTTAAGCTTAATGAACTTAAACCAGGTCACTTAGTTTTGCAAAGCATCATAGCACCAGGGAAATTAGGAAATAAGTGGGAAGGTCCATATATCATTCTACGTTCAGGACGCCCTGGTTCTTTTAAACTAGCTAATTTAGAAGGCGAAGAGTTAAAGCATGCTTGGAATGCGGAGCACCTAAAGTGATATTTTGCATAGGGGCTCCTTGTAATCATCTGTAAACATCTTCTGAATAAATAAAGCTCATGGTTCAGATAATGCCTACCTCTCAGACACTTCATAATTCTGGTGGACGCACTGGAGGATGAAGTTGGCTGTGAGAGAAGTGTCATTCATTTGAACTAGTTTAACGGACTTCGAACCACTGGTTCGAAGCTTTCTACGAGGTGGGAAAGTCACAAAAACGGATTCCAAGCCACCGGCTTGAAAGCATCCGTAAAAAGAGTTCAAGGAGACCAAATGATACGGATTCCAGGCTTCGGCTTGAAAGCATCCATAAAAAGAGTCTAAGGAGACCACTATGCGAATTCTGAACCACTGGTTTGATAGCATTCGCAAAAAGAGCCGAAGGAAACCAAACAAAACAGAGTTTGAGATAATAGCTTAAAACGTCTATAAAAATAGTCCAAAGCGACCAATAGTATTGGATGCTAAGGTATCCGAAAAAATAGTCCGAAGTGACTTCATTGAAACAAAAAGGTACTAAGTTACTATTTTTCAGATTCCGAGTTAATAGAGTCGAAGACATTTTTTGAGATCTTAGTCAATCTCTAAGTTGATAAGGGGCTCTGAGCCTCCAAATTGTACTCCTAACTAAAGTTATTTTCATTGCGTGTAACCACCTTAGATCAAATTTCGAAGTTGCTTACACCCAAAGTGGGGCTGGGAAATAGGGAGACAATTTTGAAACATCAATCTTTATTATTCAAACAGATTACATTACATCATGAAAAGTCTGTATCTATACCGAGAAGGAAACGAAGACCTCTTCGATTTCTAGAACTACCACTAAAGCTAGAATGACTAGTTCCGGAGCCAAGAGTTTTAATAACTTTACGTTTAACTTATTTCCCTCCTTTCGAAGCTCAGAAATCCTTTTGTTTCTGTTGAAGTTCAGCCCAAGTTCGAAGTCGCTCAGGGCTTCTTTCCCAGCTTCAAAGTTGTTCAGAACTTTTCTTTACTTGTTCTTCAGCAGTATTTTCTTCTTCGGGCCATTCAATGTCTTCATAAGATGAAGGTTCTAAGTTAACTTCTTTTTCCTCTTCTTATTGTAAGATATTATATCTTTGCATATTCCGGGCGCAATTACACTGGAGCTTTCTCGAGGAATTAAAAATCGAGGGTGTTTGTGAGGTCTTAGAGTTTTGAAGGTAGCCCATAGCAAGCGAAGCTCTTCGTTAACCTCTAGCACTTCGAGAACATCCAAAAAAGGTCAGAAAGCCTAAAAACATTTCCAAATAAGTCTTATCATGCATGAAAGATAAAGGCATAAATTTTTACATATTCGGGGCCATAAACAGAGCTAGACCTTCGGGTCTGGTGGGGGCTGGCTGCTCGAAGCCTATGACCGCGCTTGCTTTTGGTGAAGTCATTCATCAATCCAAGCTTTGATTGTTGATTGACCTTCGACTCTCCAAAACGCTTGGAAGGCTTGCCAAGCTGCAGCCACGTCGTAGGAAGGGTTTAAGAGCTAGTTGTCGTCGAAGATAATGGGAGTCGCCCCTGAGGCTGGTTCTACTGATAGCCCTAAATCCTCATAGTAGCGAAGCACTCCGAGAGCAGCTACTTGGCCATAGATTTCTCCATACCGAATACCCGCCGTCTTCATAGTATTCACTGCTGCTTGGATCATCTTTAGCCTTCGAGTAGAGGGACGTCGCCAGTTGAAGGTAAAGTCCAAGAAGTACCGAAGTATTCCGAGACGCCCCGAAGGTTGTCCATGGTCTCTAAGGCTACCTTCTCGCACTTCACCTTGTCTTCGGACAAAATATCCCTTGACGAAGACAGCTCGTCTATGAAAGAAGATAGCCTAGCTTCCTCCGTAACCAAGGAGTTCTTCTGACCAAGCAAGTTATTGGCCTCCTCCAATAACTTCGCCTGCTCCTCCCGGAGCTTGACCAGCTCGGCCCCTGTGGTCGCCTACTCTGTCCGCAGTTTCTCTACTTCATCTCAAAGCACGATTTGTTCATCTTCGAGCTTCTGATTAGCAACCTCCAGACCAAGTCTGTCTTTCCTTTCCGCTGCTACCATTTCATCCAAGCTAGAGGTTCGAATCTCGGAGCTAACAAGACTCCCTTGGAGGGCAGTTATCTTCTCCTTGAGATGATTGCACTCTCGCTCGTTAGAAACAGTCGCAGCTCGAGCCAAGACTATTTGCCATGAAGGAAAAAGCAATGTGAGTAAACTATTTACATGTTAAAATTAACTCTGTTATTGCAGATACTTCGTACCCGGTATGCTGCCCGCTTCAAGGCCACATCCAACTCCGACCCCTCGGCTTCCCCAAGGATATCCACCAAGTCAGTCTCCCCACTTCGTGATTAGCTCGAGCTAGAGGCTCTAGCAGAGTCCGAAGCCCGGTCCTTCGCTCTAGGAAAGGAGCTAGGAGGGGGAGCCTTGACAAGGCTCTTTGATCGTCTTCATTCGGAGATGGGCCGGAGCGTAGCACCACATCCTCGGAGACCTCTGTGGATTGGCCCCCTTCTATGGACTGGCCTCCGTCTGTAGATTCCGACAGAGTTAACCTAGAGTTCGGAGTAGGAAAAGGATCCACTTTTCCTTTACCTTTTCCAGGCCCCATTTTCATAGTCTCCTCTGAAATTGACTTCGGAGATGTCGAAGTTTCAAGCACAGTCTTCGCAGCAGGGGTCATCTCCATTGGGGTTGATCCTGTAAAATCAAAGGTATTATATATTTCATAAACTTTGCAAGACATGAAAAGAAAGGAAAAGTACTAAACTGAGGCTTACCTTCGACATTCTGTTGATGGATAAGTATGGGACTGCTCGGAGGCTCGAATGCCTCCTTGAAGTCTTCCTCGGACTCGGAGTTGGGGACCGAAGGATTAGCTGCTGAAATCTCTCCTAGAACACCAGTTATCACTTCGTCTGGAGCCAAAGCTTGATCATTTGCTACCTCGACTCTGCCTTCTTCAGCGACAGGGGCCTCTTGGCTAGGCAGGACATTCGAAGTTTCTGCCTGCTCAAGGTTGTCTTGCGCAGCAGGCATGACCACTGTGTTGCGCGTAGCTGGAACTTTGACCTCTGCCTGCGCCCCTTCATCCTCGGTAATAAGGGCTTCCAACACCCTCTGCATTTCTTTGTATCCTTCATCTTCAGATGACTCCGAAGACGAAGTAGAGGACTTGGAAGGGGTTGCAAACTTCGGTTTACGGGCCAACTTCTTCACAGGAGTCTTGGTTGGAGCCGAAGTCCCGACTTCAGCTTTCCTCTTCTTAGGACTAGGCTCAGAAGTGCTCCAGTCTGGAAGGGAAGGAGCATCAACTCCGAGTACACTCCATACTCAGTTGAACCGCTCCCAACTGCCCACCAGTTTCACCCTCCATTCATTCTCAGCGAGGGTAGGGGCTTAGAGGATCTTCTCCGAAGACCGTACAACTTGCTCCGAAGTCAAAGTGGCTCGTGGAGCTGAAAAATAAGTTTTTGTCTTAGTTATATCATTTTTTATGAAATTATTGCATATGAAGCATTTTGTAGTTTTTGAAGTTACCTACAGATCTCGAAGAGATTTCTCGGAGTCCACCCTCCGGATTCTCTTCGAAGTTAATAGGCCAGTTGGCCATCAGAGGCGGAATCTAGAGCCTGAAGAACTCCTCCGCTAAGTCCCGCATACTCATGCGGTGACTTATTGTCTGCAGCAGATTGAGGCGAGCTTCGAGCTGGCCCGGGTATGGATGAACTTCGGCTTCCCTTCGGAAATATATGTCTTTCAGAGGCCCGACCAAACTGCTATCTGCTCCCACTTCGGCGTAGAACCACCGAAGAATCCAATCCGTCTACCATCTGGCGTTGATGGCCTTCACTGGAAATCAAGTTTGGTACTCGTCTCAGAGCCAGAAGTTGATGCTGCTGAAGGCAACCACTATTTTCTCTCCTCCGGAGCCCTGGTAAGTCTTCGTCTGGCAGGAAGCCCTGTGGAGCGCTGCGAAGATCTTCGCTCTCCCTTCGCAACCTTCGGCTTGCATCACCCATTCGAAGATCGCAAGACACGCTATGGTGTTCGGGGACAGTTGAGGAGGGGTGACGTGGAAAAGTTCCAACACCTCCGACAAGAAGTCTATCGCTGGAAGCCCTAACCCTGCCTCAAAGAATGCTTCGAGAACAACCACCTCTCTGGGCCGAGGCGAGGGGATTGGTTCCTGACCGGGCTGATGGATCTTGATTCCCGGACTAACCTTCCCTGCAATTGCTGCTGCGATGGTCTTCTTTTTGCAGGTCGAAGGCCCTAATTTATAGGACTGGTCCGAGTACTTGGAGGATGCCGGGAGAAGGTCGTGGGGGCCGACTTGTTAGGGATTCCCCATAGGCACTGCCGCTGCTGCCGCCGCCATGGCTTGCTGCCTGGCCAAGGTCGAAGCTGCTACGGGCGCTTTGTGGCTAGTCTTCGCCATCGAACAGAGTGAGAACGTTGGAACTAGAGCTCTGGAGGCTAAAAGAGGGATTGCACGAGAAAAGTGGGTAAAGTATCTCGAATGCCTTTTGCCCCTCTATTTATAGCCTGAACTCGCAATTTCTTACTATTCATACTTGACGTTCCGTTTTCTGTACCATTATTGTTTACAAAAACCAAGCAACGTTATAACTTCTTCTGAAAGAAAAAGATAACGACTATTTTTCTGAGTCTAACGATCTTTTCAGCTTCGTAGAAATTAACTTCGGAGCTGTTCAAATGAGACCTTCGCTTGGAAGTCGATTTGAAGTTTCTAAATTTCTGAATGCTTCCAAGGTTGATGCATTTTATTAAACCCTGCTGTTGTAGCAATTGTGTTAGCTACAACACAGGTTTTGTATGTGTGTATAGTGTGTAAAATGAACCTCGAAGGGTTCTCTCAGAAGGAGAAAAGATTTATACTGGTTCGGACCTCCCCTAAGGGATAATAGCCCTACGTCCAGTTTGTGGTGGATTTGGCATGATATGCCTTGATGGAGTCTAATGAATCTCGGGGCTTTCATGCCCCCTGGAGAAGCTAACCTGTTACAAGGGCTTGGCCCTGCTTTTATAGGCACGCAGGCAAATGGAAAAGGCCAAAATGCGCTCTATAAGTCATAGGCACATAGGGGCAAAAAGGGAAAAAGTAGCTAGCTACTGTACAAAGTGCTTTACAACTTTACAGACATGATAGATAAACGTCACTTCTTGACCACCTAAACGACATACTAGGGGCAGAGGGGCCCCTGGTATGACTTTTGTATTGTAGCGAGGTACAAATATCTTCTAGGTTCGGAGTAAGAGCCGGAGCTCTTCAGGCGAAGGCCGCAAGGGAGGCTTCGAAGTACACTCCAAAGTGAACTTCGAAGTATACTCCGAACTGAACTCCGAACTGGGTTCTCGGAGACTTAGCTTTGAATTGGCTAGAATGGGTCCAGAGACTAGCTCTGAGGAGCTCCAAAAGGAGCTCGAAGGTTAACTCCAAAGTTAGCCCGGAGGATAACTCCGAAATTAGCTTGAGACTTAGCTTCTGTGAACTTCAAAGGGATCTTGGGGGCTTCGCTCCGGAGGGCTCTGAAGGGGTTTGGAGGCCTAGCTCCAGGGGGCTCCGAAGAGGATCTTGAAACTTAGAAATAGATTCTCCGAGAGAGGCATGCTTTCGACAGTGTCGGGCTCCGGGCCGAAGGCTGTCGAAGGCTGACGTCATTTGGCCCCTGTTTAAGGGAAAACTTATTCCCCCAATAGTAGCCCCTCGCCTGCAGGCATTCGGGACGAAGGGGTGCGTGCGCCCTTGGGACAAATGACAATAAAAATGGCAACTTCAGAGAAAAACAGGCCTTTGGAGCTTGGACCGAAGGCAGTTTCAAATTGCGCAGGTAATAATTGCCTGCGTCAGCTGTCAGAATGACCTCGGGGAGATCAATTGACTTCGCAACGGCTATAAAATTGACCGTTATAGTGCGCCGAGTCGCTTCAGCTTCGTTGGGAGCCCACCTGTCAGTGGCTTCGGCACGCGAACCGTCGGGATTTTTACCGCCTATAAATAGGGGTTTACCGCACACGGCTTCGACACACCTCTCATTTGCTCTCTTCGCAACGCCTTGCATCCTTCGCTGTCTTCTCCTCATTCTTAGCTTCGCGCTGAACCCACCTCGCAAGCTTTAGCACCCTTCGCGCCGAAGCTCCACAAAAAATGCAGAAGAATGTTGCTTCGAAGGCTTTGGCCTTGGGCTCGAGCTCGAGCTCCGCCCAAGCGTAGGCGGCGGCCATAGCAGCGGCGAAGCCTGCAGCGAGGCGGTTGGGGCCGAAGGATCTTCAGTCGCCATCCAACAAGTTCGAGCAAACATTGGAGATGAGGGCCTCGATCTCAACAGAGGAGTCTGTCTGGAGGGCCTGCATGGGGAAGATCTCGCCAAAGATCCAACTTCGAGTGCCGGAGAAGTCGGAGGCCATACCGAGGCCTCGGGCTGATGAAGTGGTGTTGTTCGAGGCCTTCTTCGAAGTCGGCCTCAGATTGCCAGCCGTGGGGATGCTGAGCGAAGTCCTGAAGGCTTACAACCTCGAGCTTCCTCAACTATTGCCCAACACCGTGGCGAGGCTTGCAGTGTTTGAATGGGCCATGAGGGCCGAAGGCTGCGAGGGCCGTGCCGACGTCTTCGTTTCTCTTCATGACGCCAACTACCAACCGAAGCCGAGGGAGGGGCAGACCATGTCAAGAGGGTTTTGGCCTTCGGAAGTGCTAACTTCCAGCTTCGGAGGGAGTACCAAGATGCCTTCCCAGCGAGGGCTGCCAATAGCAAATGGTACTCGAGGTGGGATCAAGAGGGGTTCTACTCCTCCGTCGGCGTGAACTCTCCCCTTCGGAGTACCAATGCGCTTATCTCTTACCGGCGCGAAGGCGTGGTGAAGACTAGCCCTGACACCCTTCGC